>CAUYSK010046686.1:0-20844 GCA_963575035.1 Avahi laniger
AGACCAGCCTGAGCAAGAGCGAGACCCTGTCTCTACTAAAAAAAAATGGAAAGAAATTATCTGGACAACTAAAAATATATAGAGAAAGAATTAGCTGAGCATGGTGGTGCATGCCTGTAGTCCCAGATACTCGGGAGGCTAAGGCAGGAGGATCACTTGAGCCTAGGAGTTTGAGGTTGCTGTGAGCTAGGCTGACGCCATGGCACTCTAGTCCGGGCAACAGAGTGAGACTCTGTCTCAAAAAAAAAAAAAAAAAGAATTGACTGTATTTCCATATATACCATATGTATCGTAGGAGACATGAATCCTTTTTATAAATTACAGTCATGAGCTGTATGACAACATTTGGATCAGCAACATAGGGCATATACAGTGGTCATCCTGTAAGATTATAATGAAACTAAGAAATTCTTATCCACTGGTGACATCATAGTCATCCTAACACGGCAGTGCTATACATTACTCACATGTTTGTGATGATGTTTGTGTAAATAAACCTATTGCACTGCCAGTTGTATAAAAGTATAGCAATACAATTATGTATGCTACATAATATTTGATAATGATAATAAACAGTTATGTTACTGGTTTATGTATTTACTGTACTATATGTTTCCATCATTATTTTAGAGTATACTACTTCTATTAATATTTATAAAAAATAGTTAACTGTAAAACAAGCTCAGGTAGGTCCTTCAGGATGTATTCCAAAGGAGGGAATTGTTATCCCAGGAGATGACAGCTCCATGCATGTTATTACCCCTAAAGAACTTCTAATGGAACAAGATGTAGAGATGGAAGACAGCGATACTGATGGGCCTAACACTGTGTAGGCCCTGGGCTGATGTGTGTAAATTTAGTGTAGCCTAACTGTATAGTATTTCTAAGGTCTACAATAGTGTACGGTAATGTCCTAGCCCTTCATATTCACTCATCACTCACACACTGACTCACTCAGAGCAACTTTCAATCCTGCATGCTTCATTTATGGTAAGGACCCTATACAGGTAACAATTTTTAAATCTTTTATGCCATATTTTTACTGTACCTTTCCTATGTTTAGGTATCTTTCAATATACAAACACCATTGTGTTAAAATCACCTACAATATTCAGTACAGTATCATGCTGTATAGGTTTGTAGCCTAGGAGCAATATAGCTTCAGTGTGTAGTAGCTATCTCATCTAGGTTTGTGTAAGTAACTTCTGTGCTGTTTGCACAAAAACAAAATCATCTAACAATGCATTTCTCAGAAGGTCTTCCCATCTTTAAGCAATGCATGACTGTATTGAATTTGCTTGTGGCTCCCTGGACTGTATACCATGCAGAGATTTTTATTATACGAAAATATAAAAGTTACTAGTATACACATTAAAATGAGTAATATAATGTTAGAAAAAAATAAAGTGTATAAAAGAAAAAATCATATATCACTGCTACATGGCAATTGTAATCTGTTTTATTTTTATGCCAAGTGATTATACTTATGAGTATATTACATAATTATTAACATGTTCTGCACATAGTTACAATGAATTTTTATTTAATTTTTCACTTACATATTCAGTGGTGTATGTGATAACAAACTACACAGTATTCAATAAAATAGACATAAATTCAAAGGTGTCCTATCTTTCATTTTACTATTTATAATCAGCTCAGTGTAAGATTAAATTTGCTAACATTTGATATATTGCTCAATACATATTAAAATATATTTTGTAATTAATTTTTGTATTTAATCTGATCAGGAAAATTTGGTAAGTTTACTTTATATTAGGAACTTTCTAGGACTGAAGTAGAATAGGTTGAACACTTGTTGACTTTTTTGATTTTCCACGGAATCATTAGCAAAGTACGTGATGCAAGATTGAATAGTTCTAAAAAGCTTTTTACACCCAAATTTTCTCCAGAAAAGTTTTAAATTGATGTATTAACATGATAGGAAAAATTATGTTTTCATTTTCATCATCCCAGTTTAAAGTCCATTTTCTTTCTTTTATGATAGGCATATTAGTATATTGAAAAGAGTATAGGCATTACAACTTAAAACACAAGCATATGAATCCTGGCTTTACCACTCACAAGTGGTGAGATCTTACAAAAATTAATTCACTGTTCATTGAAAAACATAGATGCTAATTCCTACCTCAGGGCATTATACCACAGCATCAACAAAAATAAATAAATGGACCTAATCAAACTAAACAGCTTCTGCACAGCCAAAGGAACTTTCACTAGAATGAATAGACAACCTACAGATTGGGAGAAAATATTTGCATGCTACACACACTAGAATCTATAGGGATTTAACTAGAACTCAGGAAAATCAGCAAGAAAAAAATCAAACAACCTCATTAAAAGTGGACAAAAGACATGAAGAGAAATTTTTCAAAAGAAGACAGACTAGTGGCCAAAAAACATGGAAAAATGCTCAATGTCTCTAATCGTCAGGGAAACACAAATCGAAACCACAATAAGATTATCACTTAACTCCAGTGAGAATGAGTTTTATTAAAAAGTACCAAAACAATAAATGTTGGCGTGGATGTGGAGAGATAGGAACACTCATACACTGCTGGTGGGACTGCAAACTAGTACAACCCCTGTGGAAAGTAATATGGAGATACCTCAAAGAGATACAAGTAGAACTACCATTTGATCCAGCAATCCCATTACTGGGCATCTATGCAAAGGGAAAAAAAAAAGACATTCTATAAAAAAGACATCTGCACTTGAATGTTTATAGCAGCACAGTTCACAATTGCAAAGATGTGGAAACAACCCAAGTGCCCATTAATACATGAGTGGTTTAATAAAATGTGGTATATGTATACCATGGAGTTCTATTCAGCCACAAAAAATAATGGTGATCTCGCACCTCTTGTATTATCCCGGATAGTGCTGGAGTCCATTCTACTAAGTGAAGTAACCCAGAATGGAAAAACAAGCACCGTATGTACTCACTATCAAATTGGTATTAAGTGACTTAACTGAAATAACTTTTAAAAGTCAAAGTTATTCACTTAAAATTGCCTACATATAATATAGTTATATCTTGTACATAACAAATAAATTATAAATGCATATACAATATAGTGAACATGAACAATATATCTACATTGTATACATAACATATAATAAAGAAACATTAATTGTACAATTCAATAAGTAATGACAAATGAACACACTAAAGTAATTACAGATCAAACCCAGAGACATAATATTCCTATTATTCCAGAAAGTCCCCTCAAGTCATTTTGAAATTTATCACCTTTCCTCATACTCCATGCAACCTGGGTATACCTGATATGTTTTCTATTACTATGGAAATTCAATCATACAATGTATACTCTTTTGTGTTTGGGTTCTTCTCAGAATAATGGCTTTCAACTTCATTTGTAGCATTGTAATTTTCTGTGTGTTTATTTTTCAATGGCTCAGCAGTTTCATGGTATGCATATGTCAATTTGTTTATACATTCATATGTTGATGGATAGCTGGTCTATTTCCAGTTTTAGCTAATAGGAAAAAAACTGTTATAATAATTTATATAAAAGGTTTTGCATGCATTGTTGTCATTGTTTTCCCATGGGCATCTGTTTTCATTTCTTTTGGGAACACCTAGGTTGAACAATTGTTACATCATATGGTAACTGTATACTTAATATTAAAATGTGCCAATTGTTTTTCAAAGATGTACTAACTTCACAGTTTTACCAGCAATATATGGAAGTTCGAATTGCTCAAAAACTTTGCAAATATTTGGTTTTATGATTCTATAATTTTTAATTTTAGTCACGCTAGTAAGCATGTAGTAGTATCTATCCATGGTTATAATTTGCATTGTCCTTGATGACAAATGACATTAAGCATTTTTATTGTACTTTTTGGGCTTATAATCTTATTTACAATAGGTTATATTTTTATAAATGTTTCTATATTTGTTCACTAATATTTTTGTTACTGTTTGTTGAGGATTTGTTGCCTATGTTCATAAAGAAAAAGATTCTTTTCTCATGTAGTATCTATGTTAGCTTTTGGTATTTTAGATAATAGTGCCTTCATAAAATGAGTTGAACAGAATCCCACTATTTTTTTAATAATTTGTGCATTATTGACTTTTTTTCTTTAAAATATTCATTAGAAGTCACCAGTAAAATCAGCGAATGGCATCAAATTTTCTTTATGAGAAATGTTTTATTTATTTACTAGGTATAGGAATATTCAGATTTTTATCTTTTTTCTCCATGAGGTTTTGTTAACATGTGGTTTGTAAAGACTTATTCATTTCATTTCTGTTTGTAAAATGCTTAGCATGATTTCGATCATAGTATTTTTATGTCCTTTTAATGTCTTTAAAAGTTACAGTGATATCATTTTTCATTTCTAATATTGCTAATTTATGGATATATGCACATGCATGTCTGTATTTCTCTTTTTACCTTGATTAGTCTTCACATGGTTTTTGCTATGTTTTAGCATTAAATTTTTACAAAAACAAAATTTTTGCTTTTTAAAATTTTGCTTTTACTTTTAGATATATTTGTTCCCCCTTGTGTCTTAAGGTTGTCATTTAGATCAAGGGTTTAAATTTTTTCTTATTACTCAATGTAGATAACATTATAATATCCCACCAGCACACTCTAACAGTATCCTGCTCATGTTTTACCAGGGACATATGAGGGAATGGTCATGGTGGATGCAATCTCTGCCAATAACTGCAGGTGAGGCACAGTTTGGACACTGAGTCCCGCCAAGATTAAATTTGTGAAAAATAAGAGAAATACCTTGGCCGTCTGACATAGTCTCTCTAACACAGCACAAATTTAAATCTGACCTTCGTTATCTCTGTTCTGTTCTCAACTCTGCAGCTGTGACTTTCAGGTAAGTCTCCTACAGTCTGACCCTACCAAAATATCAAGCAGCCCTCTACCAAGAACTCACAGGAAATAACCTTGCAGACTTCTTGACCACCACCACCACTCCCAGCCCCCGCACAGTTCCCTCTGCCTGGCATCCGTCCCATAGATTAAAGACAGGTCTCTGTTCTTAACTCTGATCTGTGCTTCCTTTATTCAGTAGACTCCTCCACCTCCATTATTTTGGCATTCAGCCACCCTTAATCAAAGGTTTGAAATTTCCCTTTCTAGTGATCCAGGTTAAAATGGGGTCCGTCACATGAGTTTTCCTCTTATTAATCACAATTTTATACTACTTGTTGCCTCAAAACAGTTACATATTTTGCCCAGCATTATGGTTGTTTAGGTGGGGATGCTAGCCCAATACTAGTTACTCTATCATACCTGAAAGTAGATGTTCCTCTAGATGATTTTTGATTATGTAATAATAAGACTTTAAAAAGAAACATAATACAATAAAATTAATTGTGTTGTTAGCAAACATTACCAAAAATTAATGAGCCAATAATTACTATAATTCTATTATAATTTGTGTTTTCTAACATCTAAATTTTTGCATCATTCTCCAGTATGAATAAATAAAACAGCACGCTAGTGGATTTCTAAATCTTCTGGTTAACTGTATAGTATCACTTAAAAAAATCATTTTCAAGGGGAAAGAAAACTTTCATACATTTTAGAGATACACTAGTATGAAATGTTACAACTTGTATGAATGGTGATTTTAATTTATAAGTAGTAATTTGATTCACCTACTAAGGCCCTAAAATTTTTAATAGAACTTGCTCTGCCATTATTATTCATTATTCATAAAGAGATGTAAATGGAATTAGTGTCTCAGAAAGGTTAGGATACAGATAAATCCATACCCTAAAGAACTTATAATTCTAAAACCCTTTCAACAAGCTACCCACTACTCAACCCCTGGGCACTCATTAGAATAAGACAGTTGTGATTACTATTTCATCTGGCATTAACGTATAAAGAAGTCCAAATAGAAGAAAGTTATAACATAATTCAAAAAGATATTTTAAAATTTGAAAACAAAACTTATAATACTCTGATGAATCTTCATTATCTTGTTAGGTTTAAAACATGATATAAATATTACCTGAATGGTTTATGGTTGTAGCAGAAGAGTAATATTTTACCTCAAATTAATGTTATGTCAGCTTTTTTACATGACAACTAGAGCTGGCACTTGAGATAAAGCAACTCCTCTGGAACTTGAGCAATTGGACTGAAGTCAATAAATTTGATTTTGCCTGTAGTTTATAGTTTAATGAAGATTATTCTCCCTGAATCTGGTCACTGGGCACATGTCTGCTCAGTCAAGTAGTCCCCTGGATTTTTCTATTTTGTGATTTAACTGCTATGTTCATAAGTAAATGTGATAAAAGAGAATAGTTCAAAATTTCACAGAAATTAAAAATTTCACAATTAATATTAATATCAGTACAGCAACTTCATTTAAAACATCTTTCAGGGTAGGGTGGGATGAACAAAGTCCTTATGTAACATTAAGAATGTAGAATATCCTTTTCTCAATTTAATTCTATACAATGGATGAGCTAAGAAATCCTTAATACTTTATCATTTGAGAATAATATGATTTCCTTTTTTAAAAAGTATATGTGGAGAGTCTAGTTTTTCCTACACTGCATGAAAAAGTTAACTTTCAGGAAAATACTAAACCATTTTTAAGAGTTACAAAGAGCAGAATCATCTCATTCTGTGCAGTTTGAAGAGTTCTTTAGTCCACTGCCTCTGAGTGTGAATAATGTTCTGTCTTATTTGCAACACAGGGAGAAGGTAGAGAAGGCAGGGTTCAGGAATGAGCAGATGGAAGTAGGCATATGCCCCACCAAGTTTGCTTGTAGGAAGAGTGATCCACCCTTGTTTGTGATGGTGTTCCAAGCTCTCGTCCTCCTTACTACACACCCGGGAGGCTCGGTAGTAGGAACAGGATCCTAACATCACTGACTAGCGTTGGAGATACTGGTTTGATGATCAAAAAAGTTTAACATTTTGTGTTTCTGTACTATATTCTGCAATGTATGAGCTTTTAAAACCACTTTTTGTAGACATGTGTTGTATTCATGCTATCTTGACTTTACCCTTCTTTTGGAATCTTATTCCCATCTGATAAGCATGGCAAATGGGGTCAAAACTTTCCATAACTCAAGAAGGCTCTTTCACATAGAGGTGGGAGAAAATAAAACATCGTTTTATCTTGGTGCTATCTTCCTGAAGTTTCTTTTTTTCTGCCATTGTTTTTCTGATCAAATTGCAAAACCTCATGGGCCAAGATTAGGACATGAGCCTAATGGGATGCTTGAAGTGTCAAGGTCAGATCTACAATTAACCGTATTTGAAGTTTTCATTTCAGACATAGGGGACAAAACATCCTAGTGATTAACAGTATTCTTTTATTTGGAAGATCCTTTGTACTGTTCAGTTTCTAAATCTGTGGTAGAAGGCGACAAGTTGTGAATTTTGAAAATGTAGAATCCTGACATTGCTGAAATTCTTTATTAAAGAAGGGTAAACAAGAGGAATTAATTCAAGTTATTAATTTTTATGTTAACAGCAAATTATTGCAAATATGGGGATTTATTTTTTTCCTACACTATCAGAACTATGAAGTTGAGCCTCCAGCTCGACAATAGTATAAACACTAAAACATTTGTCAGGGTTTTAAGAAAGTCCTGTAATGGAATCTTATAATGGGGAAAATATTAAAGACTGTTTCATTTATTTTAACATATTTAGGAGTGAATAAAATTGAAACAGTAACTGCAAATCAGTCAGTAAGTGAAGATCTTTCATATAAAGTATGATATTATATGTTGAATAATACAAAAGAAAAAAAATAAAGGAAAGTAAATTGAGGTGATAGCCATGCACAAATAAAGTATGCATTTGCTTGCTTTAAAAATTTTTAATCCTAATTTTAATATTTTTTAGAATAGTATAGACAGAGCTTATTTATGAGGGAAAATAAAGACAGAGGCCAGTAAAAGCTATAAAAAGAAAAATCCAAAAATTAAAAAGCTAAACAGATAATTGAAATACCCTGAGTAAATAATTGACAACATAAGCTACTATTGCATAGCAGAAAGAAGCATTGGTGATCACTTAGCTTTGATTAAAAATAAAGTTACTTCAATGGAAGGAGATAACATAGTGAAGAAGCAATTTGAAATGTTATGTTAGGGGCAATGCAATGTGAGAGTGAACAATCTGAGTATCTTTTCATGGAATTAGTTTTAATTGATATACATTAAATGCTTATCACATTACAGACAAGGAAATAATACAAAGGATACATCAAAATGCATGGTGTCTGTCCACAAATGTCACATAGTCCAGTGAAAAATACCAAAATATTTCTTATATTTTTAGAGAAAAAATTCAATGTATGGAATCTTATTATTATGCTTTTGCGGTTAAATGATATGGTAGACTTCAAAATGAAATTAATCATTTGAATTTTGAATTAATAAATACTGAAAAATTGAATTAAAAACATTATGTGCATATAAAATACTCCAAAATAAACATTTGGCAGGAATTTAAGATTGACTAAGATTTACTTTTGTGTATTCAAATCTTTTCCTCATGATTACCATTTGTTCTTGAATATGAATTGAAAGTTTCAATTAATTTGGAAAAATAAAACTAAATGTTTATCCTCAGGGCATCTTAATTGGCCAAAAATCTACTTTTACAAAACTAGGAAATACGTGATGAATATAAATGTATTTTTTCTTAACACAAGCAATGAGAAATTCAGTTCTGGAACGTCTCCTGCTGTGTGAAGCAAAGGCTTTCCTCCTCTGTGAGATCATAGCTGAGGTTTGTAGGAATGCATAATTAACTCCAAAGATTTTAAAAAGGAAGCCAAAGTAAATTATGATGGAATTGATCACAGTATTTTCCTTTCCTGTCTTCTTTTTCCTATCATCTCAATACTGGTTACCATTTCCTTAGTCGCCTGTAGGAAATAACATTCATCTGCTAATCAAGCTAAAACTAAGTAAACATTTCTGAGTGCAATTTTGTATATGAATCTATATTGTCAAATAAAATTAGGGAAAGCAGATGATATTGCAAGAAATGAAGTCTCTGATATACGTATAAATATAAAAAAAAAGTCCGAAGTCCTAAATTATTTATTTCCTAAATTTAATACCTAGTTGACTTAGTTTTCTATTTGGTTTTGGTATTAGAACAATCACAGTGTAAGATTACATGTATTCTGTCAGTGTGATTGTAAACAGTGCAGAATATTGATAAACAACCTCTTCGTAGGTAAAACAGGAAACATAGAAGGCTAAACCCAGCCTTTCTTTTAACATAAATGTCTACAGGAAAAAGCAGTAGTACTTAGAGAAAAGGCTTTGAAGTCAGAAGGGTTGGAATTTGAACATTTTCTGCAATACTTGTTGCACATGCTTGACTATATAGGCATCTTGGTATTTAAGTTTCTTCAGTTAAAAAATGGGATGATAGCAATCATTAAAAACATTCACTGTTTTTTGTATAATATTCATATACTCAACAGTACAAGTATACGAATATTTTTATTAATAATTATAAATACATAATAGTAATAGTAATAATATAAATAGCAGCAATTAAATATAATAAATATTTATATATTTTAATTATTGAAGCTTCTTTTTCTTGTAATATGAGGGCAAAACTCTATAGAAAAAATTTGGTGGTATTCAAAAGTAATCTTATTTAAGATTTGTTTGAAATTTGTTTTTGAAATTATCATCCAATTTGACTTAGTTTTCTGGGTGACTCACTGACCATTTTTCATCTCAGTGTTTCAACAACATTTCCTCTCATTTCAAGACAATGGGTGAAGAGAAACAAGTGCATGCTCTCCTACAGTAATATAATCAAGTTACAATGGGGCTATAGTACCTATGTTTTCTATTTGACTGATTTATGTGGAAACATGACTGAGGATAACATGCAAATGGAATAATACACCAGCCCAAGTAATGTGTTCTTAGATGTAGATATTCTATTGCATCTAAATCAAGCAAGTTTTAAGTATGGATAGAATAGATAATTGTATAGGATTTGAATTCGAAAGGAAATTAATCATTTCTCCATGTAATTAGTCATCGTCAGACTGGAAAGATTTTTTTTTTTTTTACTCATTTGCAAAGCTGTGGTTTATTACAGCCAATAATTGATGTGGTTTGTGTTCAATATCCTGTGAGTATTTCTTAACTGTATGATCCAGATAAGAATTCTTAATGTATTGCATCTTAATCCCCTTCATGACTGCTAAAGCTATATAATAGCTTTGTAATAATATCTGTAATAAGATTTTGTACATATCCAATGAGAACAAGTCAATCGCTAAAGCCTTTTTAATGACATTTATGGTAAATTCTCAATATTCTATAATTTTCACTATATTTCAGATAGACTAAACTGAGTGTAGATGTGTGTATACATGTGTGTGTGTGTGTGTTCATGAGGGGGAGATCTCAGGTAAAAGTATTAATGATATTTAGAAGAAAAACACTTTCAAGATTAGCTACTTTTAATTTGTTATTTTTTAAACTGTTGCAAAGAGTATGTATGGGAATGCACTAATTTGGATTTCCTAACATTTTCATATAAACACCAAATTAGGTAGAAAATCAGAAATAATTGATATTATCATGTGGTTTTGGATATAATGCATAGGATATAATATCCTGTAAATGTATAGTATGTTATTGGCAGAACTGAAGTCAGAATACAAAATATAGATTATTATAAAATCTACTGCTTGTCTCTGTATTTTCTGTTAAATATAAGCAACAGTGCACTATGCCCTAGGATTATAATAAAGCATGATTACTTGTGAAAATATTTTATTAATAGAAAATATTGATGAAAGTTTGAAAATAGAACATTGATGTGCCAAGATTACAAGTAAAATACATGGTGTCATTAGTTGAATAAAAGAAGGTTACTAAAAATTGTATCTAGATTCTTTATTACTCTGGATCTCTGTGGGTGACATTGCTATGCCCACCCAGGAAAAAAAATACTTAGCTCAGAGCTCCACAGCTGCTGTTTATTACATGGGCATCAGATTATTCCATGCAGAAGATGGCGACACGAACTCTCCATTATCCATATGGCATCGTGCCTGCTTACATAGTTTTGTTTTCCTTAGGTCCAGTAGATGGCACTTATATGCTATTCCATCTGAACCAAAAACAAATAGTCTCAACCTCCAGTCTCAGCTGAATCATATCACACTCTGGCACTTTTCTTCCTTTCACCTTGTTGCTCAATATGCAGGGTCTATTTTATATTTTGACAATGTCTTTCCAATAAAAGAGTTTGTTTTTCATCAATTTTTTTCTTTTATTCCGTGCCTTTTTGTCCTACATAATTTTTTTCCAATCCAAAGTCACAAAGTTTTCTTCCTATGTTTTCTTTCATAATTTCAATGAGATTTGAGTTTACATGTAGCTTATGATCTACATCAGGTTAATTTTTTAGGTGGTGAAAGTATGGATCACGTCTCTTCTTTGCATAGAACTGTACAATTTTTTATTATGCCTTGAAAAGACTATTCTTTCTCCACTGAGTTGACTTGACATCTTTGTCAAGAAATGTATTGACTATATATGTGTATGTCTATTTTCAAACTCTCTATTCTCTACTGTTGAATGATATGTCTATCATTTTGACAATAATGTGATGCATTATATTTATTATTGCAGATTGCCAGTAAATCTCTAAATTTGTTCTTCTTTTGCAAAATTGTTTAGGGTCTCCTAGTTCCTTTGCTTTGTCACAATCAAATCCGTAATTAACTTGTCAATGCTTATAAATATCCTGCAGAGAACCTGGCTGCCAATATCTTTCCACATGCTTGTACTACCAGCAAAGGAGTTTCTCTAGTCTTCTGCCCTACTCTGATTCTGTCCCTTGTGTAGCAAAAGGTCTGAGAAAAAGAGCAGGGGAGTGAATGTGAACTTTTTTTTTTTTTTTTTTTTTGAAACAGAGTCTCACTGTCTTGCCCCGGCTAGAGTGCGTGGTGTCAGCTTAGCTCACAGCAACGTCAAACTCCTGGGCTCAGGCGATCCTCTTGCCTCAGCCTCCCGAGTAGCTGGGACTACAGGCATGTGCCACCATGCCCGGCTAATTTTTTCTATGTATTTTTAGTTGTCCGATTAATTTTTTCTATTTTTAGTAGAAACGGGGTCTCGCTCTTGCTCAGGCTGGTTTCGAACTCCTGAGCTCAAACAATCCGCCCGCCTCGGCCTCCCAGAGAGCTAGGATTACAGGCGTGAGCCACCGCTCCCGGCTAGCTTTTTTTTTTTTTTAATGGGAATCCCACTGTTGCTATACAATCACACTAGCCTACAGTCGACATTTTGATAACCATTAAAATTTTACCTTATTTTTTATTCCCTGTCTTTATGTGAGGCTACCCCTTCACATGATGCTCTCCCTCAAATGAGACAGTCCTCAAATATTGTCTTCCTTTGACAGAGGACTGTCCTCCTTACGTTTCTGGTGACTCCGATGCCAGAAATTATCACTCTTACTCTCATGGCTTAAAGACAAGTGTGTGTTCAGTAGTTTATCTGAATTTTTCTAATTGTTAATGAACAATATGGTTTTTGGCTTTCTACATTATAGGTGGAAACAAAAATGAATCTTCTTTTATTATTTTTTAAGGAATTATATTTGTTAAATTGAGATGTTAAACTTTTTTTCCAAAACCATTTTAGAAGAGACTTTGGTGGTCTGAAGGGAGTGGATATCAACACAGAAAATTGTGAATTTGAAAGTAATGTCATTATTGACTGATACTAAATATTTTCAGAAAAGTCACATGCTATTGAAGTGATTAAAGTTAATAATACAGATAAAAGGAGAAGGAGGGCAATGTTAAGAAGCAGCAACCAGGAGTCAACCTTGGAGAGACTATATTTACGTAGCTGTGTCGGGAATAAACACTCCTTGTTATATTTTCTTTTCCTTTTTCCTTTTCTTTTTCTTCTTTGGTTCCTTCTTTCTTCTTCCTTTTCTCCCTCCTTTTCTTCCCTCCTTCATATTAATTTTTTATTCCTCTCTTCTTTTCTTCAGTTTCCTTTTTATTTTACTTTGTTTCCTTTATACTGCTCCTTAAATCATTCCTAAAAATTCATATAATACACACACTTTCTTAAATGCTAGGTATAAAAAGATGAAAATAATGTTTTCAGTTTCAATTAGCTCAAAGGCTAATGAATTAAAATGTATAATGAATATGACAAGTGTCATGACAGATATAGATAAAATATTATATTTGGAAACACAATATAGTACAAAAATAACTGTCTTGGAGCTGGATGTGGATTGACACAAAGATATATCTTGAAGAAATTTCAGGATGTGGAACACGGAGATAATGGAAATTCACAATTTAAAATGTCACCCCCAAGGATCTCAATAAAAGAATGCAACATAAATTTTATGATTACCGCTTTGGTAAACTGGACATTCTTGATATTTCCACTAAAATATCCTTAAAGATGTACCAAAATATAGTAACAGACTATAGAGTTTGGCTGCAAATAACCTTTTTTATTAGCCAAGTCTACCAGGTGTATGAGGCTGTGAACTCTGAAAGTTACACAAATTTGTTTCTCTTTACAAACTATACTCTTCTCAAAATAGGGCAAAGTGATGCATAAAGTTAAGGTAATTTTGATGGTGTTTTCAATTGAGAATTAAGAAAAAAACTACTTTTCTTGAAGTATATGGATGGCTTCAAAAAATTCGCTCTTAAAAGTTAACAGAATGTCCTGTTTCTTTATGTGTAATCAAATATTGTAACCTTAATTGTTCATAAGAATGAGAATGGATTTGCTAACAATAAGCATAATGTATTTTCTTCTTTAAAAACAATATGTCTATCTTTTATGACTATTTATTTTTCTCAAAATATAATTTATATAAATCAAATATGCATTTTTAATTACTAAAATTTGATAGAATGCTAAATAGTGTTATTTTAAGAAAAGGAAAAAACATACCTGGGACTAGAAGTATATTTTATTTAGCATCAATATCAATATTCTAATCTGATGTTATTTAGCAAAACATTTTATGTAGGGAGAGCTTATTTTACAGAGTTCCTTTATGTAAAATACATGTCATCACAATGATGTCAATTTGATTCATGCATTATATTTTTCAAATAAATGAGTGATTACTGAAAATCCCTCAGCATGTTAATGGTGGAGATGGCTTCAGAAATAGTGGTGCAGGGTCTGCAGATATGAAAATAATGGGCTGCAAAGAGATGAGCAAAAGGTAAATGAGCAAAGATACTTTGAGATAAATGAGTCTGAGACGGAGTGAATTTGAACACAGTAAGTGAGAATCCGTGTTGATGTAGAATACATTTATTAAAAGCAAACTCATAGTTTGTTCTTTGAAGAATTTTTTTATGCTAGGGTGATCATATAAGTGTATTTTTAATAAGACAGATGAACAAATTAAAACAGAAAGCACTTTAATTTTTATGAAGTACAAACATAAAACTTAATCTGATTATCATTATAAGCACATAACCTTTGGTGCTCCTTAAATAGCAAATATTCTTGGTGTGTAGACTCATATATGAAAAGCCATGCCTCTTTGTTTATCTTATTCACAGTTAGAATTTTCAATTTCATTTTGTACACAATGAACACAGGTGGTTCCAAATTTGGTTGACTGCTTCTAAGTAATTTTTTTTTGGATATAATTTTGTCAAAAATAGTATTTCATCAGAGTAGCAAATAATTTAGAAGTGAATGTCACAAATACCTGTGTATTTGTGTGTATTTATGTGTGTATCTGTGTAGCTAACTATCTTGGCTCTATTTATCTGGATAGAAATATCATAGTCAGTATAATAGTAATTTGATTATATTTTAAAATCTTTTGGGAAAATCCACATTATATTTTGTTAATCACTAAATGTTTAATATCAATAATTGTGGATATTGCTGAAAACATCTTCAGTGTTAACTTATAGCCATGACGTGAACAGAAACTGACAGAGACTTATATATGCCCTAGGAGGGAAAGTGATTCCCTGGCAGGAGTTTTAAATTGAAACTGAAAAAGCATCCTTTGGAACCAGTTTCAGTACCTACTAGCTTTGAGCTTCTACGTAAGTTATGTAGCCTTTCAGTATTGCAGTTGTTTCCTTAATTTTTTTAAAGTGAATTTTTGTGCTAGATTGCTTTTGTAATACACTGTATGTATATTTGAACAGGGTTTTCTTCCTTCCAGTTCAAAAAAATTTAGATATGATTACAAATACAATGATGACTGCTTCAGGATTTGCTACATTACTTGTCTCTTTTGCTTTAAAATATGACTTTTTAAATACACTAGTGTATATTTTCAATTCAAATTAATTAGAAAAAATGATACAAAATAAGAGATAATCTGTTTTTGTATAGGTGATAGATACTATCATTGCACTAATACACATAGATGTATATATTTATATAAAATATTAAAAATATCTATGTTTTAAAATATTTAAGAAGCCACCTATACTTTATAAGGCAGATTGTAAAATCGCATTTGGTCCCATAAGGATTTACTTTTGAGCATAAAATATCATAATTTGATTTTTAAACATGATCATATAATTACATTGAAATCACTTTTTAACTTTGGAAAGGGAAAGATAGCAATGACATTGCTACGAAAGCACAACTTTTACTGCATTCATCTCTAAGAAAAATAATAAAGCCTGTAATTTTTGTTAATGTAATATGTGTACTAACAATGTATTTTTGCTATCAGTTTCTAGGCCATAATAAAGATAAATAGGCAGCTGACACAGCTGTGAAGATACCATTCCAAATGTCTGGCTTGTAAAAAATTCATCATACTGTCTAATACCAATGAAAGTAATTCAAGGACAGCTCACTCCACACTAGCACTTCATCATTCCAAAAAGCTTACAGCCAAAGGATAGTTTTTAATTGTTTATGTGATATATGACTTGATTGTCTCCTTCACTCTGAAGTTAGGAAGAAGACAGTAAATTAATAATCAGCTTAGGCACCACTGCAAAGGAAGTTGCTAGGGAATTCAAGTGATTTTTACCACGGGTGATGATGCTTGGACATTAGATAAATAAATAAGGAATATCAAGTTTCTTTTATATCTCAAGTCAGAATGTAGATTTTCCAAATTTCAGTTGAGATAACAATCTTTAAACTATGAAGGTTAGGAAGAATACAATTGTGTGTTAACATTGGTGGGAAAATAGCAGATGAAAATTGAATGACTTTCTGTACTGTGTTTTTAGTTTTGTCACATATTTATATGGAGGAGCAGGCAGTGAATTTATACAAGGAAGCGATAATGAAAAGTAATGCAGACAGAAATAGCTTGCCTCCAGCTAGGCTAATGGCAAGGTTAGATTACATCAATTAAATCAGAAAGTCTCCAAGATAAAGTTCACTAACACACTCAGGGAGTTTATTTTTCCCCAAATAAATGTCTGCTTTTATAAGTGAAGAAATTTTACTGTAGTTTCATATAGGTAACAAAATGAGGTGAAGAAAAGTAAAGAAAAATCAAGGACAGTATATATAAATATATATGTATATATTTACATAAAATGATATTTATAGGAAGCTAATGCAGGATAGACTAAACTTTTAAAAAATAAATATATCATTACATTTATTGATGTCATTATAACATTGTTAATAATAGTTGGACTTTATTAATGACTCAAAAATACCTGGTAAATTCAGTACCATAGACAAGTCATTTCAAAATGGTATTTTTTCAGTATTATGTTAAATCACATTAATTATTTGAGACATACAAGAGAAGATTAAGGAAGAAAGTAGACAAAAACAGTAGATCTACATGGAAATTGAGTCTTAGCAGTAAAAAACTGTATTTTTACTTGTATAATATTTTTCTTAAGCAATTAAAAGCAGTGTACCATTTTTCATACTGCAGGAAATAAAGGAAGATGATATCTAACAATTAGTTTCTGTTAATTAACCTTTACTAACTGACTTCTGTGTACAAAGCTTTGTGGTAAGTTACACAGAATAAATGAAGATGGATTCTACATGGAGTCATCACTTACGCAGCTTACAAATTAGTGAACAAAAAAGGAAAGCACACAAATAACTATTCTACAATGTAATGTAGGAGTTTAAAGCTGAAAGAATTGTTAGAAGTGACGATTTTCAATCAAATCACATGTGAGCATATATATTATGTATATATTTAATACATTAAGTAACAATTTCTAGACATTTGGAGCCTAAAATATGAGCCCTGTTCCATCATTGCCATACTCATGACAGAGAGAAAACTCATGAAATCTTCAATGTACAATGGTAGAAAAATAAATACCCAAAATTTTAGATATGAAAAAAAAATCCAGTTTATCTATACAAAAATGAAAGTAAAGTTTACAGATGTTTAAAAATATTTTAAAAATTAGAAATCTTTTAATTATGTAATAATTTTCAAATTAATCACTACAGGGAATACATGTGATTATTTTTAAAAAGTTTCAAGTACAATTTTCTATTTCTTTATGCTTTCTGTGTATATCTTTACATATATTCAGTGGATAACAAATAAATTTTTAATCTCAATCTTTAATTTGAGAAACTGTCACTTTTTGGACATGGTAGCTTTAAGAAAATTTGAAACTAATGATACCTTCAGCAATAAAATTATTAGAATGTATCAGTCTTGCTCTGAATTGGCTTCAAGTCAATTACAAATCTAGTATTTTAATTGTATTATTTCATAAATAAACAATTTAGTATAACAATTTAGAAAGAAGCTAGTATTTGTATCACATTTATTTCATTGACAAACTTGCATTATCAACGGATTTGGTAAGGGTTACTCAGTTTCCATTAACTCATATTTGTATATGTGTATGTACACACAAAAAATATGTATTTATTTAAAATTTATTTTCTAATTTTTCTTTGTTTTCAATTTCTTTTTGCATAATTGTTATTGACTCCTCCATTTTTTTTCTCTAAAGTAAATTTCCTTTAGAGGAGTAGCTTCCCTTGACATCTTTACAACTTCAAAAGTAACTTCATACAATTTTCTATACAAGTCCCCTAATTCTATTAATGATGCAATTCTCTCAGTTTAACCTGAATCTCCTGCTTTGTATTGTCTCCATGCTTTTGTATCTATTGCTGTGAATTTCTGGAGTACTTTAATCCTAGTCCATGTCATCAGACTTAATGTCACTCTTCTTTCAGCTTGGTTATTATCTCCTCTGCAGGGTGTTTCTTGAGACCTAGTGCTGTGTTAGATGTGTGCCTACCACATATCACTCTCTTTTTAACTTCCTTAATTGGTACAACTCACGTAAACCACAGGCTAATTGAGAGCAGATACTTTGGCTTATATATCATATTAGCTTCATAGCCTACCATAGTGCTACAGACATGATAGGTATTAAAAATTAGGTATAAAATAACTGAAGATATTAGTACATTAATAATTATGAGTTGTTTTTAATTTCTCTACATTTTATATAGAATTTCTCATCAATACTTGTTTTACAACATATCCTCATTTTTCTTGCATCCAGTTGGCATCATTCTAAAATACATTTTTATTCTCTTATATATATACATATTATTGCTTCATATAATTTGCTATGGTTTTTTCATTCAAGGACTCCTCTTCCAATCTGTTATATACACTACACTCACAATAATTACTCTTAAATGCTGAAGGTTTTAGGAATTATGTTCAACTAAGGACATTTGTATAATTTTAAAGATTTGCTTTTCTCTCTGAGTGAGATGGGAAGCAATAGGAGGATTAAACAGTGATCATCCTCTGATTTAAACTTAAAAATTCATTCTAAGTGTGAAAATGTAGTCCATGGCAGAACTCTAGTGTGTAAGTGAAAAGTACTGTTAGGATGCTATTTTATTAATTCAGGCAAAAAATCATGGTGATATAAAACACGGTGAGAACTGAGAATATCTAAGAAGTGGTTGAATTTTTCATATATTTTAAAAGTATATCTAGCCTTGGAACTGAGAAGCAAATAGTAACAAGATAAGTATTAGTGTTTGTGGCATAAATAGCTAATGGTCAATCCATCATCTAATTTATTCATTTTTAATTAATAGAAGACTGATTTTTTCTGGAGTTATCAATTTAAAAATTTCTAACTCACCATTGAAAATGTGGTAACTAATGATTATATCATTACTGATTAGGGAAACTAAAATCATTACAAAGTATCACTACACATCTATGACATTGTAATAAAATAACATAAGACCTAACAATGCAACTGCTAGTAAAGATTTAGAGCAACTTGAGCTATTATATGTTACTTAGAAAACAGTCTGAAAGTTTCTTTAAAGTTGATCAAAGATTTACTACATGAATACACTAATCCAAATTATAAGTACATGCCCCAAGTGAAATAAAAGTTATTATTACACAAAAAATGTTCATGGATTTTATATCATTTTGTTCATAATCACCAGAAAATGGAAACAAACAAGATGCCCTTCAGAAGGTGAATAAATGTAAAGAGATTTATTTACATATTGAAACAAAAGTTACCAATGAAAGTAACTATCTACCAGTACAAGCATAGTTAAATCTCAAGTGCAATGTGCTGAGTGAAAGAATTCAGGTTCAAAGGTTGTATACAATATGATGTCATTTTTATGGGAAGCTCCCCAAAGCAAAAGTATAGGAACAGACCCAAATCAATGATTGTCACAGGCAGAAGACGGGGGAACGAGTTGACTGCCGAAGGGCACAAGGAAACTATCAGCTGTGATGGGAATGCTTTATATATTAAGGATGGTGGCTGTTACATGGCTGTATGCATGTATTAAAACTCATAGAACTATACATTATAAAAGGAAAATGTTTTAGAATGTGGAATATATCTTAATAAACATGACTTAATAAGCTATAATCAAGACTTGGGCCAAATTGATCACATACTTCTAATATTTGAATCCACCTATTAATCGTGAGAAATCAGTTCCAATTTTTGTTTAAGGGATCATTATCCCAGTGGATGGGAGAGGATAAGTAAGTACTGATGAAAATGGTAGTACATCATTATCTACATGGCATGTGATCAAACATTTCTTTATGTAGTAGTGAATATAGGCAAACTCCATTAAGTACTTCTAGGCTTAATCTTCTAAAATTGGAGATACTTATCAAATACAAATTTCTAATCATATTATCATGTCTTAAATATAAAAAAGAAATATACTGTGCATTGCCAATTACATAGGAATTATTTTAAACTGAGTAATTACCTGTTCCAGGGTATGATTAATGAAGTGTTCCTGGCCTTTAAGGTATTTCTTCATCTATTAGAGAAATCTTATAAAAGTACAAACTTTAGGCTGAGTGCAGTGGCACACACACTTAGTTCCAGCTATTTGGGAAGCTGAGGCAGGAGGATAGCTAAGGCCTAGAAGTTTGAGATTACAGTGAACAATAGTCTAGGCACTGCACTCCAGCCTGAGTGACAGAGCAAGACCCTATCATGAAAAAAAAAAAAAAAGGACTGACCTTATTCACAAAACACATTTGCTTTACTATTGGTATAAAATAACTAGTTGAATATGATATCTGCTAGTTTTCTGACCCCTTTAGAGAAAGTGCTTCTGTGTTCTCTCTCTCAATCAAAAATTAAGAATATATCAGGTCTTACCTTAGACTCTCAATGTTTTCTATAACTTACACAGGCCTAATATTAACCAGCATAGTAAGATTGCAATTTTGGATTTATAAACTATTTCTATTCTTCCAAAGGATACTCACTTCTAGTTATCAGATTTTAAATTTTTATGTTTTATATTTTTGATACTTTTTATTTATTTAT
>CAUYSK010046688.1:0-24785 GCA_963575035.1 Avahi laniger
CGCATGCCTGTAGTCCCAGCTACTCGGGAGGCTGAGGCAGGAGGATGGCTTGAGCCTAGGAGTTTGAGGCTGCTGTGAGCTGATGCCATGGCACTCACTCTAGCCAGGGCAAAAGAGTGAGACTCTGTCTCAAAAAAAAAAAAAAAAAAAAAGAATATGAATGTACTTAATGCCCCTGAATTGTGTATCTAAAAATGGCTAAAATGATAAATTTTATGTTACGTATTATATATTTTACCATGATAAAAAATAGTCATGTGTCGCTTAATGACAGGGATACATTCTGAGAAATGTGTGTTGTTAGATAATTTTGTCATTGTGCAAATGTCACAGAGCATGCTTACACAAACCTAGATAGCATAGCCTACTTAACAGCAGTTCCCAACCTTTTTGGCACCAAGGACCGGTTTCGTGGAAGACAATTTCTCCATGGACTGGGGGTGGGGGTTGATGGGAGTGACAGGGAGTGGCTGTAAATACAGATGACACAGATGACGCTTTACTTGCTCACCTGCCACTTACCCCCTGCTGTGCTGTTCCTAACAGGCCACAGACCTGTACCTCCTCAGCATGGCCGTTGGGGACCACAGGCGTACTACACCTAGGCTATGTGGTACAGCCTGTTGCTTCTGGGCTACAAACCTGTATAAAGCATGTTACTGTATGAATACTGTAAGCAACTGTAACAATATGCTAAGTATTTATGTATCTAAACATAGCTAAGCACATAAAAGGTGCAGTTAAAATATAGTATAAAAGACATAAAATGGTGTACCTGAATAGGGCACACACCACGAATGGAGACCAGAAGTTGCTCTGGGTGAGTGTGAAGGCCTAGGACATTACTATACCCTACACTACTGCAGACTTATAAACACTGGACACTTAGGCTACCCTGAAGTTATAAAAAATATTTTTGTTTCAATAATAACTAACCTTAGGCCGGGCCGGTGGCTCACGCCTGTAATCCTAGCACTCTGGGAGGCCGAGGCGGGCGGATTGTTTGAGCTCAGGAGTTCGAAACTAGCCTGAGCAAGAGCGAGACCCTGTCTCTACTAAAACTAGGAAGAAATTAATTGGACAACTAAAAATATATAGAAAAAATGAGCCGGGCATGGTGGCGCATACCTGTAGTCCCAGCTACTTGGGAGGCTGAGGCAGGAGGATCGTTTGAGCCCAGGAGTTTGAGGTTGCTGTGAGCTAGGATGACGCCACGGCACTCTAGCCCGGGCAACACAGTGAGACTCTGTCTCAAAAAAATAATAATAATAATAATAATAACTAACCTTAGCTTACTGGTTGGCCACTGTTGCATACATGCGGTCCCTCTTTGAGCAAAACTTTGTATCGCACAAAGATGGTCAGAAAGAAAAACAGCAATTGGGACTAAAAAGGGCCTTTTCTGACCCAGTTGGATTAGCCTCTTACACAAGTCTGCTGCCCACTCTCTGCGGGCAGGCCCTGAGCTGGGCTGAGCTGCCTAGAGTCTGAGGTAAGCTGAATTTGCAGGAACACGCCCCTCTCCCTTGAGGGAGGAAGTTTAAATTATCAGGTCAATTAGGAAAGATACAACCGAAAAATCCAAGTTTCATTCCCACTTCAAGGAGGCGTTTCCTGGCTGGGTGCCACTTTTATTATTTTTGGCCCAGGCGCTGAAAGCCCCACAGACCCAGGGAAGGTACAATGTGATCTTTGATTCGCATTTCAAGGATCAAAGCCAGTGAGTTTGGGTGTAAAGGCAGATAACGTTTCAGAGATCTTTCATGAAAGGAGTCACTAGACCAGGGCAGAAGGGAGCTGGTGTGTTACGTGTTTCGCCTTGAGAAGCGTCGCTTTCCGCCTGCCCAGGTCCCAAGGGCTCCTGGTCTTGGCATCAGGTCCCGAGCTGGGGGAAGGTCCTCGGCCCCGAAGCATCAGGTCCCAGACTGGGAGGGCCGCCACCCTGAAGACCCGGCAGGCTGCAGGGCGCGCCGTGCGCCTGCACGTGAGGAGCGCGCCACCTCATCTCTTGGCTTCCCTGAAGTGTCTGGGTGCTGACGGGGCACGCCGGGGCGGGCGGCAGGCTCGGGCTGGGCGCGGCCCCGCCGGGAGGCCTTGACAGCCCGCCCTCATTGTCCTCTCTGGGTCCAGCCGCGGCTCGGGCAGGCGGCACACGGGCGGCCTGCAGCCCCTGGGCACGCAGGTGGGAGCCTTCCGGCCGGCCTGCTCGCCTGTGTGCTCGGCGAGAGGTGCGAGGCTAAGGTGGGTTCGTGCACCGGCGCCGGATGGAGGGGAGCTGTGAAGACGCGGCAACGCCTGGCACCCACGGCCCGGAGCTCAGCAGCCCTCTGCGCCCGAACCCTCCCCAACGTCCCTGCACCAGCGCGCAGCTATCCGGGCAGCTACTGCGGATCCGCCCCTCAGTCTCCGCGGCAGCTGGGGCCAGAACTCCCGGATCCGAGGGCCACGGTGTCACCGTCGGCCAGGGTCGCCAGCCCGCGGCTCCGCTCGCACTCCTGCCCCTCGGCGCGGCGTGGGCCTGTGTGCACGGTCGCATCACTCCCCGTAACGCCGAGCTGTCGCGCGGGCAACATCTGAGAGCGCATGCGCGGCCACCGCCCCTCCCCCCGGCACATGGCGCAGGCGCGGCCCGGCTGATTGCCTGCGTGGGCGTGCCCCGAGCTTGCGCGGAGTCGTACGGGGCTGCCGCGCGTACGCTGGGGGCGTGGCTGCGCGACACTGTCGGACGCTGGGTGCTGCGGTGCTAGGAGGAGGGTCGCCGACTTGAGCCAGAGGGTCAGTGTGGCCGCGGGAGCCCAGCGCGAGCAGGCCTGGGACTGCGCCCTTCGTCCCTTACCGAACCCTGGCCCACGAAGAGGCGCGCGGACCCTGGCCTGGGTCTCTCGGTCCGCGCTGGAGGTTGGGGAAGGGGGCTCCGGGAAGTTGCGAGCCGTTCCCGCCGTCCCGGGAGGTCGCGCCCGCCCCGCCTGGACTCCTGGGACCCATCACATTCCTCACTTTCCAGGTGGCGCTTGGACACTGCCCTCGGAGGGAGGCCCGTCCATCTGGTCTCTGCTGGGGATCCTCGGACCGTCTCCGCGGGCGCCTCGCGTTGCCGCAGGTGGGTGGGCTTCTTCCTGCCCCGGGGCCTGGGAGTCCGTATTTCCTGCATGGCGGTTGCTTGCGGAGCGAGGGGAGCGGACTTGGCTGCCCTCGACTTGCTTGGGCACTGGGCAAATTCCAGTCCTGGGGCCCCCGGGGTCTCCTCGGAGCAGAGAACGCTCCAGCGTCCAGGCACTGCGTTGGGCTTTGTGGAGGGCAGAGAGCTGGACAGTGCGCTGCCTCCAGGGCATGGGATGTGGTCTTCGTGAGCGGCCTGGTACCTGATCTGGGGTTGCTGGTAGGAGCTGGGCCCGACATCATGGTCACTGCCTTTTCAGAGCTCAGGGAGGTAGTGGACTGGATTCCACTCACACGCTGTCCCATGGGGTACTGCTGCTAGCAGGCCATGGTATATTCTTTTTCTGCAAGGAGGGTGAGAAGCCAGGGTCAAAGGCTGAGCTTTCAAGCATAAGACACCCCAGAGTGGGGGACGGAACTGAGGGGTTCCAGGATGCTTGCGTTGCAGAGGTAGGTGCAGTGGCCCCAGCAGCTTCAAGTGCTGCAGTCCACCCATGGATGGGTGGAAAGACCAACATAGCCATTCCTCCCTGGGGGAGCTCACACTGAGGGGGGGTTGTGTGCAGGGGCGAAGCAAAGGGTTTCGTGGAGGTCACAAGTGGGCCTCCTTTAGCAGAGAGACTGGGGAGGGGGCTCGAGTCAGGCTGGGCAGAGCGTGAGATCCCTCACAGGAGGGTTTCTTGCACTTTTGAAGACACCTTTAGCTGTTGATTTTGGAGCCCCCTAGGTGACCACTGCATGGAGAGGAGGAGGGCTCTCCCAGGCCCTTGGCACAGGTGACTGGAATGGCGGGAGCAGACACAGACACAGCAAGTAGGATGACACATTTGGGGGCTAGGTTGCTGGGCTGTTGGCTGTGATGGGGACTGAGGGGAGGTGGTGTTTGGGGTGGGGCTGGCATTGCCTGCAGGCAGCTCTCAGAGTTTGAGAGGTACATTTGGAAAGCATTGGGGGGAGGGGCCAGAGGAAGCTCCCAGCTCCCAGCTGGTGGGCATGCAGGTAGCACCTGCCGCAGGCCTGGTGCTGGGATCAAAAAGAACCTTATGAGGACCTGGTTTGCATGCTTTGCAGTTTGCCCTGTTTAGGGTGGCCAGGAGCCTACTCAGCTGGACTGAAGGGTAGCTGATAAATCTGCATGCTGTGTAGTGGTCAAGCCTGTGGTTTCTAAAGCCAGTTTCCACTGCCTCTACCACTAACTGGTTGGTGTGTGACCGCAAACAAGTTACTTCACCACTCTGTGCCTTGACAGTGAGGATAGTACCAATCTTATGGGCACAAAGAGAGCACTCAGTGAAAGGTTGCTACTATTGTCCTAAAATTCCCCGACAGTTCCAATCGCCCCTTCTCCTGGGATCGACAGCATCTGTCATTATACTTTGCCCTGGAAATGTCATTGATGGCATTTGCCCGCCTTCTTGGACCTCTTGGGCTAGCCTGTGCCCCCGCTTCCGCTCGGAGCTCTTGATCGGCATCCGGGGTTTGCCTGCTTGCTGTCTCCTGCCAGCTGGTGGTGATGGGTGGGCCTAGTTCCTGCTCTTCCCTGCCTTGTCTTTGGACAGATTGCTGTGGATGATGGCCTGCGTCTGACAGTCCCCTCAGCTCTTCCCAGCTCTCCTGAGGCTGCAGCTGTCAGCTCCCTATCCTCAGCACTTGCCTGGGCTTGTGCAGTCTACCACGCCCTGTGAGCCGTCCCTGTTCTGTTGTGTCGTGCAAGGTGCTTCTCTCCACGCCCCCTTCACACTGGCTTGCCCCGCCCCCCATCTCCTCTCAGCATGCCCCGTGGCCGACACCATCGGCAGGACCCTTGCAAACCGACCCAGGCAGTTGCCAGTTACGCCAGTGCCCACATCCTTGGCAGCAGACAGACTGGGTTTCCTCTGAGGTTGGGCGCATCCCCCTTGTGGACCCCTGGATCTAGCGGCCCTGCTGTGGGGACCCTGCGTGCATGCACACAACCATGGAGCAGAAGAGCACAGCTAGTGGCACTCCCAGTGGTAAGCCCACCGAAAGGTGTCCTTCGGCCCCTCGGGGTGGACTTCCACTGAATGCCGGGCTCGGACCTGGGCACCTTTGACTGTGCCACTTGGCTGCTGGACCACTTTTTGGCCCAGCCGGACAATTACTTGTCTTTCCGCTTCGAGCGCTACCAGCACTACCAGGACAACTGCATCTGTGAGATCCTCCGATGCCTCAGAGGCCACGCCTGGGCGTGGGCAGCCCCCTACCTTAACAGGGACCTGCCCCTGCCTGACGATCACAAGCTCTTTTGCCAGGATCTTGAGGAAGTTATTCAGGACCCGAACAATTTCACTGAGCACCATGCCACAGTGCCCTGCCTACCGCCCCTGGCCTCAAGCCAGCCACCGGTGGCCCCGCAGCTGCCTGTGGTGAGGCAGTACCTGGCTTGGTTCTCGGAGGCCCTGGCACTCAACGTGGGCAGCCCCCTTAGGCCTGCTCCAGCCACCCCTGCAGTTTCTAGGTCCAGCTCTACATCCAGAAATGCTCTACCCAGGCAGCAGCTCACAAGGAGAGCACCCCTGGGCCTGAGGAGACCCTGCCCTTCCCAGTCGTACGTGCAGCTCACATCTTGGGCCTGTGGAGCCAGCTTTCTTTCTGCCAGGGGAGACAGTCCCCAAACCTGTCCTACCCTTTCAGGCTCTGCTAACCCCCCTGCTCAGAGACCAGACCAGCTTGCCCAGGGGGTCCAAAACCCCAGAAAACAGAAAAGAAGATTTCTAAGACCAGGAGGTGTCCTTAGGTACCCATGGGAGGTGGTGGATGCCCCAGTGGCCCCAGGAGAGCCACCATTTCTCCTGTTTCCCACCTGGCATCCCTGGGTTCTGAACAAGGCCCAGGCAGTGTCCCCCGTGATGAAGTGGCCTGCGTGGGCAGAGAGCCCTGTGGTCTCCAGTCAAAGCAGAGTGGTGATCCCAGATAATTTCAGATGACCCCAGAGCTGGGCAAGGAGGTACACTTGTTTTGGGCCCTGCCCCAAACTGTTGAACACAAACAGCTCTTTTTGCCTCCGGCCAAACCTCGGCCTCGGGGTTGTGCTTTGTCCTCCTGCTCCTGCTGGGTTCTCAGCTGTGTCCCACCCCTCCCTGGGAGTGCCGTCTCCCCAGCCTGTTCCCACTAGGTGGATAATTCTGTGGGTCAACTCCCATCAGATACTTGCATCTTCTTTTTCACCCCATTCCCATAAGGTAGTCCCCTTGGTGTTTTTCCACACTGGCCAGGACTGGACTGGGTTTGCCCTGCTGCCCTGCTTGGATCTGGTGCCTGCACCCTCAACATCTCCCCGTGTCTTCTGTGCTCCTGGCTGGAATGTAGGGAAGGCTGCCTGGAGGAAACGGCCTCTTTCATCCTTGTGTTAGGTGTCACATGGTGTCTTGGCAGAGAACAGTGCTTCCCTGTGTATTTACCGGCAGCCCTGGCCGGCTGGGAGGCTTGGATGCAGGAAGGTGGGAGGCAAGTCCCTTGCCAGGCTCAACTCCGATTCCGTCTCCTGTGTGTTAACGTTCTGGTCTTGCCTGGTTTTTTCAGAATTGGCACCTCACCCCGCTACTTTGCTGCCTCCCCTCTGCGTTTTCCTGTATTGCTGATTCAGCACTTAAACCCCGGTGACTTGTATCTCCTGGCAGACTCTGGGGCTCTGTCTTAGTTAGCTCTGTGGCCCTGGTACACAATTGGTGCTCATTAAATGCGTGTTGGATTATTGGCTGACAAGTGGAGTTCTTGTTTCCTGTTATTTGAGGAGCAGAGGCCTGACCGTGAGTGTCCCAGGTCAGTGTCACAGGTGTGGTGGTTTGCAGCGGGGGCTTTGTGGATCCAAGGCTCTGATTGCAGTTGAGGCTAAATAGGTGGGGGTGGGGGTGGGAGTGGGCTCGGCTGATGGGGGGTGGCCTGGAAAACTGACTTCCGAGAGCCATAGGTGAAGTGCGGACCAGGCAGCAGTCCAGAGCTGTGTGGCCCCAGGCCCAGAGATTGGAATGAAGCAAGACCTGCTCTGCACAAGGGTGGGTTTTCTAGTGGAAGCTGAACATGGAAGCTCCCTCAAGCCAAGTTTACCGTGGGATGAGCAGGTACAGCCACTCCTTGGGCAGCGTGCACCTGCTTGGAGGGGTGCTGAGACAAGAATTTCAAGCCCTTTTCATTTTTACAATTGTGCAAACAAAATAACACCTTCCTGAAAAGTAGGAAGAAAAAAGTAGGAATTGGAAATATAGGCAGTTATTTTAGGAAAAACAGTAATAAGCAAACATCTGGTAAAACTTTTTCAGAAAAATAGAAATTGTTGGGATTATTGTATTTGGTAACTGTTATTAAAAAGGGCTCTGGGTTCATATGGTTTTATGCGTGTTATTTCAAGGCACAGATGTCTATAAATACAACAGCTGAAAATCTCGGAACTAGGTGGGAAGCTCTTTTAGGCTGCTGAGGCCGTGACAGAGTAAGCAAGCTGACAGAGGAAGCTGTCCGCGGTCAGGATTTTGGTCAGATGTGTGAAATCCCTGGATGTCCTGGCCCAGCCCTGTGCTTCTGCGTGCCTTCTCAGGTGCTGGCCCTGCTTCTGTGAGTCGGGATGGGCTGCACCCCTACACCCATCTCCAGCCGGCTGCGGCCTGGCCTGCCTGTGACTCCGGCATAGAACACAGAGCCAGCCTCTGGGAGGGACAGCCCAGTCACCCCGCCAGCCTTTACTGCACCTTGCTGGTCTGTGCAAGGCTGCCCGCCCTGCTTCCACTTAGGGGCCTGGAGTGGACCCCTGCAGCTTGAGCAGCTTGAGAGAGCTGAGTTCCCTTCTGACCCCATCACATCAGGGTTTTGGGCCTTTTCCTCCCTCAGGCCCCAGGCAGCTCCAGGGACATGGGTCATGGTCCACCGTGCCTCTGTGAGGGCCAGCTGTGCCGTGTCTGCCCAGGCAGGCTCAAGAGCACAGAGGAGAGTCAAGATGACCTGTTTTTTCACTTGGAAAATCGGTCTTATTTAGTGGTTGGGTTCTCACCACTAAGGAAAGGAAGGCAGAGCCTTGTGGCGCCATGGCCAGGTCCCCTACACAGATTCGGTGAGAGAGAGGATGGGGCTCTGGCCTGGCCTTCCAAAGAGGCAGCACACACCGCCTTGCAAAGTGGCTCCATCACCAGCAGCTATAGCACCTGCCTTTGGGCAGAGGCTATGACTGAGCTCCTTGGGGAGAAGGTGCTGGGCCCTGTGTGCAAGGGGCCTTGGGTTCTTGGCCACTCCTGGCCTATGCATGTGGGCAGATGAGCTGGAGGAGGGCACCTGGGAGCGCAGAGCGTGGCTGCATGAGCCCAGGGCAGGCCGAGCTGCTGGGCCTGCCTTCCAGTCATGGTGTCTGTCCCTCACTTCCCTTGGAAATACCCGGAGGCTTTATTTCCTGAAGATAGGACACGGTGGGCACTATGACGTGGTTTTTAAAGTACCTGTCTCCAAAGAAAATTTTAAAACAGGAAGTACTGAGGATAGGGTCGTGTGAGATACTGGAATATTTTATAAAGCTGCGGTAATTAAAGTATTTAGGTGTTGTGGACAGATGAACAGAGAATAGAGAACTTTGAAATAGAGCCAGATAAATATGGGAATTTAGTACATGCTGGAGATATCATTTCGAATTAATGGGGGTAATTCAGGTAGAGTGACCTGGGACAAAAAACCAAACCAAACGAAAATTAATGGAGGTAAAACAGATCATTCAGTTACTGCAGTTGGAACAGCTGGTTGGCCATCTGGAAAATAGTAAAACCAGTTATCTACCTTACTCTTTATATCAGTGTACATTCCAGATGAGTTAGAGACTTCAACACTAAAATATCGTAGAAGCACTAGAGAGAGATATAGGTGAATTTTTTTTAACCCATGCTTCCAGGATTTTTTTAGTTTTAAATACCCAGAATTGCTGAAGATACAGAGAAGTAGGCTTTCTTATGTTGTTAGTGGGAGCGTTAGATCTTAACAGTTTGACCACATAGCAATGAAAAGTGCGCCGTGGCCACGTGCCGTATGCACCGGGGCTCCGTGTAGGGGCTCCAAGCAGCGCTGGAGCTTGGCCAGGCCTGGCCGCCTCCCCACACAAGCTCAGGGTCCTTGGTGCCTCTTGATCTCTGGGCTGTGAAAATATTAAATAGTTTGTCCTTACAGGGCCGTCAGGGGGTTGAATGTGAATCGTGCCCACGCAGTGCCTTGGCTGGGGCCTGGGCCCTTGTGGGTGTCACTGCAGCGTGAACGGCAGAACTGGAGACGTCCAGAGATCCGGCACTAAGGATGGAGGCAGATAGAGCAGTTCCCTGTGGTGTCGGCACCCCCCGGGCCAGATCGCACCGCGGTCACGGACTCCTGGGAGCTCAGCAACCCGAGTCGGCAGCACTTGTCTCCTGCTCACGCTGCATGTGTGACTCGGGTGGGCTGGCGCACCCTCCCCTGCTGCAGCCCCTCAGGGACCGGCGCTGATTGGCGCTCCATGCTGACGTGTTTCTCCACACTTGCAGAGGCAGGGGGAAGGCCACAGCAGGCCACAAGTGATACTCATCACTCCACTTAACGTGTCTGTGGGCAGAGGAAGCCACAGGGCCACACCTGAGTTCTGCGGGATAAGCGGTAATCATCCCATGGGGCAGTGCACTTGGTGTTGAATAGGGTAAGCAGCCGCCGGACGCCTTGACAGTTAGTGCTGCCCTCGAGTGCCGGAGGGTGGGCCTGCGTCGGTGCCTGCAGTGAGGTGCCCGTCAGGTTGCCCTGACAAAGCATCGCGGGCTGGGGCTTAAACAACAGGCATTTCTCTCCTCAGGGCTCTGGAGGCTGGAAGTCCAAGACCAAGGTGTGGGCAGGCTGTTCTCTCCTGAGGCCTCTCTCCTGGGCTTACAGATGATGGCCTCACATGGTCATCGCTCAGTCTGTGTGTCTGTTTCTCAGTCTCTTCTTACAAGGACACCAGGTGTGTTGGACCAGGGCCCACCCTAATGACCGTAATTAATTCCCTCTTTAAAGGCCCTCTCTGCACATTCTGAGGTACTGGGGTTAGGACTTCAACATGACAACACTCGGGTGACACAGTTCAGCCCATGACGATGCCCCCGGTGGGTCTGTTTTTATGGTTGCAGTTTTGGACAGTGCCGCCTCGAGCGGCTGCCCACACGCAGTCCTCCAGGCCTAGGTTCTGGGGCCTGTGCTGAGCGGTGGGGCGGCACGTGGGCCGCACCCAGCTCTGTTCGCTGCGCTCTTCTCACGTGTCCAAGTACAGAGCCATCCTCTATCCCCAAGTGGCCGTGCTCTGCCTTTTACATTCAGCCTGGAGTCTCCTTGTAAGTGTAGCTGTGTGGTGTGAGGGAGGGGTCTGCTGTCGCCCTCCAGAGCCTGTGACGAGCAGAGCCCCTCTGCTGACGGCAGTGCGCATGTAATGCGAGCAAGAAATAAATTTTTGATGTGTGAAGGCACTGCGTTTGGGGCTTGTGTTTTCCACAGCACAACCTATTCTATCCTGACCGGTCAGATCCCATTTCACCTGTTTCCACAAGGCAGGTAGCTGCTCCAGTGTCAGCTGCTGGCGCCAGCCTGGCCGCAGTGGCCAACAGGCCTGTGGTGCCGCCCGCTCTCTGGTCCGGTCTGACCCTGCTCCGGCTTCATAATCGGTCTTTATAACCACCCCGCCACTGCCTTTGTTCTTCACGTTGTCTTAGCTAGTTTTAAAATGCATTTGGTCACAAACACAAAAGCGGAGAGGGTGGTGTGGCCCACCCCACTGCGGCCCTTGCCCGGCTCCAGCAGTGGTAACGAAGGCCTGGGACAGGCCTTGGGGCGCCTTGGTGTTGGGCAGTCTGGCCGGGCTCTCTCCGGGACAGCAGGAGCCTGCACTCACTTAGTTTTTCTCTGGGCCGCAGCGTGCTCTGTAGATGGCCATAGGATCCCTGTTCCTGGGCGTGGGGTGGGGCTGGCCAGAGAAGAGCCTTGGCTTGCGGGTGTCCTCAGGAGCCTGTCCCTGCCCTCCTGGCCTTGGGGGCCCTGCAGTGCAGGGCTGGAGCCCGTGGGTGGTGGGTGCTTGTGCACTTGCCAGGTTTTTCTGGTCGGCAGTGCTGCCAGATGGGTGGAAAGGGACATCTGACTTCTTCCTCCTCCCACCCCAGTTCTGTCCCTGGACTGCACGCCTGCTTACCTGCCTTTAGGGCAGCCCCAGTCCTGGGAGTGCAGGCAGACCATGGAGGCGTGGCTGTCGGTGCCTGGGACCTGCCCCATCTCAGGAATCCAGAGGGGTGTCTCACCAGGGTGGTGTCTTGCGTCCTGGGGCTGGGGTGTGTTCGTGGGCTGTGGAGATGGGGCCTTAATCATGGGCTGTGCACATGGTGTCCCCTCAGCGAGGTCAGCCTGCAGCCCCCCGGGTCCAGAGCAAGCAGGAGACTGGCCTTCCCCCTCATTTCATCTCTGTGGGTGGGCAGCCAGCCTCCACAGACCAGGCCTCCTGGTGGAGCCCAGACCGGTACGTGGGGACGCCCGCACTTGCTGAGAAGCAGCAGGTTTTTCTGTGTGTTCACCAGAGGAAAAAAGGCCGGTGGCCCATTGCTGGCTGGGTTCCCACCTCTGCCCGTAAGTGCCGGGGGCAGGCTTCCTTCCTGCCATCTTGCCAGGCTCCTTGGACCCCTCCTAGGTGACTGACGGATGTCCTCAGCCATGGCGTGAGATGCCTGTTCCTGGAGAGACCCCGCCTGCCCATCCTGCTGCCCTGCAGCCCCGCGGCCCTCACCCTGGCATTTCCTCTCGGCCTGGCCACGGCAACCTGTACCCAGTGCCGAGAAGTCTGACGTGTGGCCTCAGTGCCCGCCTGGCGCCCGTGGCTGCAGGAAGGCCTTGCTGACTGGGGCTGACCAGCAATTTGCTCCTCGCATGCTCCAGCCCGGAGGCTTCCAGACATCATGGAGGAAGAACACTAACCCTCACCCTTGTCTCCGTGAGACCCACTCCTGCCCCGCCCGGCCTGGCACTGCCAGCATGGCAGTTGGTGGCCACGAGGACTCAAAATGCTGATGGAGCCCCTGGCAGGGTGGGCTGGCAGGAGGGCTGTACCCCCTCTGCTCGGGCACCAAGCACACCACATGGGCCATGTCCCCAGCACAGGTGACTGGTCTCTGTGGCCCTCTTCCTCAAATGCAGTCGGGCCTGTCTGGAAGGGGTGCCACAGCCCTGGTGGGGTGTGTGTCCAGGTGCTGTGTTGGGCACTGCCAGCTCACTGCAGGCCAAGAGCTCCCCACACGGCTGGGGTTGGGCGCTGCTGGCCTTGGCCTGTGGAAAAGTGCTGGTAGTCTGCCTAGGGGGCCAGGAATGCTTCCCCCAGGGAGGTGGGGTCAGTGTCCGCTCCTGACCGGAGGCAGTGAATCTTGCTGGAAGGGCAGCCTCCCCCCAGGGGAGCCGGAGTGGTGGTGCTCTGCCGGGACAGAAGGCTCTGGCTGCAGAACAGGTGGCTGTTTCTCTTGGATGGCTTGGGCCCAGGGTGGGGGCAGGTGGCTGTCCTTCCCCAGGGCCTGCAGGACTGCAGTATTCTCGGCTCCTCTGTGGAAATCAGTGTCTATGGCTAGATCTGAATTCTGTTTTCTGTGGTTTCGCCAGCTCACGGGAGATTCCCAGGCCACGCATGAGCTCAAAATAGGGCTCCCGCAGTTGGGCTCAGTCCCCCACCCTTACCCCTGTTCCCACCCTCACCTAGCGGGTGCAGGGCCTTGCTGGGCCCCAGGCCCAACTGTCAGTCAAGGTCGAAGCCTGCCTGCTGCTCCTGGAGACGGATGTGCCGGATGCAAGCCTGGGGTGCCTTGCCCTCCAGGAAAAGAGGCTGTTGGGGGTGTGCCTTCCCTCCCCAGCCTGCACAGAGATGGACTTGGGCAGCCCGGAGAGGTGGGCAGTGGCCGGGATTAGGCCCCCGCCCTCCATGCCTCCCTGGAATTTCTCCCTGGGATCTGCATCTTTGAAGCCGCTGCCTCCCTGCCCGCCTGGGCGCTTCCAAAGGCGGATACTGACAGAGGATTCAATGAATCGAAGGTCGCCAGTCGGGGCGTTGACAGATGCCCAGCCGTGATACTATTTCTGATTTAATAACCGAATGGGAGGCTGGTCCTCTGTAATAATTAGGGCTAATTACTGAGGAGGTGTTGACAGACAGGCTGAGAGGAAACAAACTACCTTTATCCTGTGGCTTAGAGTCAGATTACCAGCCCGGTGCTATCTGCCCCTCAGAAAGTAGACGCTTCAATCACTCAGCGAGGCTTCAAAGGGGACAGGGGCCTGACAATGCGCGGGATTTGGAAGGGAGCTATGAAGTGCGCCTTTGACTCAGAGTCGCCAAATGGAGCCCCATTCCAGAAATGGTTTCTTTGTGAAGTTTGAGTTACTGTGGGCAGACCTGCTTCCTGCGCTCGGGGCAGGGAGGGGGCTGCGGTGGGCGCGGGCAGGGTGGGGGCCGTGGCTGGCCTGAGCTACTCGGGTCCTTCCATGCTGGCCCCGGCCAGGCGATGCCAGCAGAACCCCCGGGCCCCCGGTAGCCAGCCCTGGCAGCAGGGACCGGAGCAGGGGGTGTGGTGTGCTTTCCTTGGCCTGGGGAGGGTGTCCAGTGCTTTGTGGCCGTGAGCCACAGGTAACGGGATAGGGACCTTGAGATCCCAGCGGGCTCCTCCCCTGTTTTCATCCGGAACACAGCTTTTCTGCAGCCCTGGTGGGCAGGTCTGGCCTCTCAAGGAGGGGGAATGTGTCCTTGGGGTTATTTATGGCAGGACCACCGCTGGGGGCCTGGGCGTCACTCACCAGGCTGCTCCCATTCCCATCCTGGGCCAAGAGCCAAGGCTGAGGAAGCGATACTGACCGCGGGGCCTCGGTGGGCAGACGTGTCGGGGACCGAGAAGGGCTGCGGGGGCTGGTGCCTGTGCCTGTGCTGTTTGCCCACTGACTCCCCAATCGCCACACATTTCAGAGACGGGGAGGGGTGTGCCCAGACCTCAGCTTCCTGGGGCCGCCGTGCCTGTGCTGAGGCGTTTCAGAGCGGGGTGTGTGGGGCCAGGACAGAACAGCAAGGGTGCTGGCCAAGGCTGTGAGCAGGGGCTGGTTCTGAGATTTTGGGCCTCGCTGCTGTCTGCCTGCATCAGGAAGGCAAGGACAACGCCGAGGCCTCTACTCAGGACCGACCTGTCTGGGGAGCGCCTTTCTCGTTCCAGGGATGGCCTGGAAGGTGCTGGGCAAGCAGGAGGTGGGAGGGAGCCCACCCACCCGCAGGCACCCGAGTGCCCACCCTGGGCCCTGTTGCCTCGGTCTGGTTCCCGCCTGCAGGAGGCCGATTTAGCATCTGCCCGGCAGAAGGATGGTGCCGCTGCAAAGAGAGGCACCTGTGCCGGGCGGCAGAGGGTGGCGCTGGTCAGAACCACACTCTCTCTTTCCCTGGCACGCTGCTCTGCTGTCGTAGAAAGAAGACGCCTTGTGGAAGTAACAGTGGTGATAGCGGTCATCAGCTCATTTGCTTAGCTGAATAATGACCGGCTCATCCTGGGAGGCACTACTTATGAATTTAAGTCTATATTCGGGCAAAAACAAGACGGTGAATTATTTTAAATGGGAGAAGCACTTAAAAACTGTCATCCCAGCTGGGTGCCTATAACCCCAGCACTTTGGCAGGCTGAAACAGGAGGATCACTTGAGGCCAAGAGTTTGAGACCAACTTGGGCCACACAATGAGACCCCGTCTCTACAAAAAGTTTAAAAAAATTAGCTGGGCATAGTGGTGCACACCTGTAGTACCACCAGCTACTCTGGAGGCTGAGGCAGGAGGATGGCTTGAGCCCAGGAATTTGAGGTTGCTGTGAGCTATGATTGCTCCACTGTACTCCAGCCTAGGTGACAGAGCAAGACCCTGTCTCAAAACAAAACAAGACAAAAATTGGCTTTAAGTCTGTTTAAAGTCACCTTGAGTAGAATTAGAAATTGGCTCTAAAGTCAGAAACATCTAAGCAGGAACTGAGTGTTTCTATAATATGTTAGTAGTGAATTAAATATTATTAACTGTAGCACAAGAAAAGATAGCACAAAAATATTGTACCTATGTTTTATTTGAAAAATAACCTCTGAGAAAAAGGCCAAGAGCAGTGGCCAGGTGTGCTAACCTGTGCACAGAAGTGTGTCTGAACCCTGTCCCTTGTCAACATCTCACTCTGGCACGACCGATGAGCCAGTATCCGTATGTTGTTGGCGACTCCAGGCCAGGCTTCGTTCGAGTTTCCTTAATTCCCCCCAATGTCCTTGCTCTGTCCCACCCGACTCCCACACTGCATTTAGTCTGCTGTCTGCCCAGGCTTCTCTGGCGGTGACAGCTTGTTGGACTTCCCCTGCTGTTGATGACCTCGACAGTTTTGAGGAGCGCTGGTCAGGTGTCTTGTAGACTGTCCCTCAGTTGGGATTTGTTGCTTGTTTTTCTCACGATTAGGCTGAGGTTATGGGTTTTGGGGAAGAAGGCCACAGAGATAAAGTCCCACAGTCGCACATCATGTCAGTGGTGCGTATCATCACCGTGCCCAAGCACTGTTGGTGCCGGCCTTGACCACCTGGTGCAGGTAGCATTTGTCTAGTCTCTGTTGCAGAGTGACTCTATTTTTCTTGCTTTCCACACTGTGCTCTTGGGAAGTCACTGCACAGCCCACACTTCCAGGTTGGGGAGTTACATGCTCCCTCCTTGAATGTGGAGTGACTCTAGATAAAGTGGAATTCTTCTGTACGGGAGATTTGGTTGTTCTCCCCATTTATTTATTTATTCAATCATTTCTTTGCCTCAGTATGGACTCATGGCTGTTGTATTATTGCAGTGGTCCCTGTGTATCTGCAGTTTCAGTTTGTGAGGTTTCAGTTACCTTCAGTCCACCCGGGTCTGAGAGTAGATGGGTACAGTGCGAGAAGGTATTTTGAGAGAGAGAGAGCACGTTCACATAACTTCTATTACAGTATGTTGTTATAATTTGTCATTTTAGTGTTAATTATTGTTAATCTCTTACTGTGTCTGGTTTATAAATTAAACTTTATCAGCCAGGCGTGGTGGCTCATGCCTGTAACCCTAGCACTCTGGGAGGCTGAGGCGGATGGTTCGTTTGAGCTCAGGAGTTCGAGACCAGCCTGAGCAAGAGCGAGACCCCGTCTCTACTAAAAAAGAAAAAAAAATAGAAAGAAATTAAGTGGACAACTAAACATATATATATATAAAAGTTAGCCAGGCATGGTGATGCATGCCTGTAGTCCCAGCTACTTGGGAGGCTGAGGCAGGAGGATCGCTTAAGCCCAGGACTTTAAGGTTGCTGTGAGCTAGGCTGATGCCGCAGCACTCTAGCCTGGGCAACAGAGTGAGGCTCTGTCTCAAAAAAAAAAAAAAAAAACAACTTTATCATAGGTATGTATGTACAGTGTATTATCTGCAGTTTCAGGCATCCACTGGGGATCTTGAAACACATACCCCAAGGATAAAGGGGGAATTACTATATTATTGTTGTTATTATATGCACTTAGAGTGAGTCTTAACACTTGTCTATGCTAACACCACCACAATCAGGACCCGGAAAACTGCTCATTCTCTCAAAACCTTCCCCCCAGGCTGGACATGGTGGCTCACGCCTGTAATCCTAGCACTCTGGGAGGCTGAAGCGGGAGGATCGCTTGAGGATAGGAGTTAGAGACCAGCCTGAGCAAGAGCGAGACTCAGTCTCTACAAGCATAGAAATATTAGACAGGTGCGGTGGCACACTGCTGTAGTCCCAGCTACTCAGAAGACTGAGGCAAGGGGATCACTTGAGCCCAGGAATTTGAGGTTGCTTTTAGCTATGATGATGCCCCTGCACTCCAGCCCAGGTGACAGCGAGATTCTGTCTCAAAACAAAGCAAAACAAAAACTCCTCCCGTTGCTGCCTTTTGGCAGTGAGCCCCTCGCCCTTTCCTGACCCTTGGCAGCCACCAATCTGTCCTTGGTACCTATACTTTTGCCTTTTCCAGGACACCATATAAATAGAATCATATAATATGTAGCATGTTATTGGACATAATTCTCTGGAGGCTCATCCGCAGTGTTGCATTTATCAGTGGTTCGTTTTATCGTTGAATGCTATTCCATTCACCCGCCGATGATTACTTGGGTTATTTTCTGTGTGGGAGATTATATTTTACATGTTTCTGTTTTGGGTGATGAGTTATAACTACTGTATACATTCAGGTACAGGTTTTTGTTTGCACATAAGTTTTTATTTCTCTAGAATAAATATCCAGAAGTAGAATTGTTGAGTCATATACAAGCATATTTATTTCATAAGAAACTACCAAACTGTTTTCCACAACGCTTGCACTCTTTTGCATTCTCCTGTGTATGGGAGTTCCAGTTACTCCACATTCTTGTTAGCACTTGGTTTTGTCAGTTTTTTCCTTCCTAATTTTAGCCACTGTTGTAGATATTTCCCTGTGGGTTTAATTTCATTCTCTAATGGCTAATAATGTGGAGTATCTTGTGCTTACCTGCCATCTCTACATCCTTTTAGGTGGAGAGTCTGTTCAGAATCTTTTGTGCATTTTAATTGGATTGTTTAGTTGCTGTCAAGTTTTTTTAATGAGATATAATTGATAGACAACAAACTGTACATATTTCAAGTAGACAATTTGACAAGTGCAACACCTGTGACACTGTCCCCATGCTCAAGACAGTGAATTGTCCATTGTCCCTAAAGTTTCCTCCTACCCATTTGTGTGCCTCTCTCCTCCCGCTTCCTGCACTTCCTTTCTCCGGGTTCTCACTCATATGCCTTCTCTAGGGCAGTTTGCGTTTCCCAGAATTTTATATAAATAGAGTCACAGTATTTACAGTCTTTTTCTGGCTTCTTTCACTCGACATGTTTTTTTTTTTTTTTTTTTTTTTGAGATTCATTCATGTTGAAGCATGTATCCATACTTCCTACGGTTTTATTGTCAAGGATGGATATATTCCATTGTGTGGATATACACCCCTGTTTGTTCAGCTGTTGATGGATGTTTGGGTTGTTTCCAGTTTGGGGCTGTTTTTTAAAGAAGTGGCCAAACTTTGTTCCAAAGTGGTTGTACCATTTTATAATCCCGTGAGCAGTGTATTAGTTTCAGTTGCTTCACAAACTTTCCAACAATTGGAATCGTTAGTCTTTTTTAATTTTAGCCATTCTGATAAATATGTGGTAACATTTTATTTTGGTTTTAATTTGTGTTTCCATACTGACCAAAGATGTTGAGTATGTTTTCATATCTTTATTTTCCATTTGCATATCTTCTTTGGTGAAGTGTTTATTCAAATCTTTTGCCCATTTTAAATTGTTTTATTTTTTATTTTTTTTCTTACTGAATTTTGAAAATTCTTTATATATTTATTATGTAAATTCTTTGCCAGATATATGATTTGAAAATATTTTCTCTGTTTATAGATTATCTTTTTATTTTCTTAATAGTGTCTTTCAAAGAGCAGCAGTTTCTAATTTTGTTGAAGTTAAATTTATTAATTTTTTCTCTTACGGATTATACTGAGAGTTTTTTTTTTCCAGCATATTATGGGGGTACAGATGTTTAGGTTACATATGTTGCCCTTGCCCCCTATACTGAGAGTTTTTTAAAAATTAGGAATGGTTGTTGAATTTTACTCAGCCTTTCCTATATCAATTGATATGATCTGTGGTTTTTCTTTACTGTTTTAATTGATGGTTTACATTAATCGATTTTTGAATACTGAATCAACTTTGCATTCCTGAGATAAACTCCAGTTGGTCATACCGTATTCCTTTTATATATTGTTGGATTTGCTTTGCTATTTTTCGAGGATTTTTATATCTATATTCATGAGGGATATTGGTTTGTGGTTTTCTTCTCTCGTACTACTTTTGTCTCGTTTTGGTATTAGGGTAGTGCTAGCCTCATAAAATTTGTTAGGATGTGTTCTCTTTTTTTCTGTTTTCTGGAAGAAAGAAATTATGTAGAACTAGTAGTTTCTGTAAATGTTTGGTAGAATTTGCCAGTGAAATCATATGGGTTGGAGATTTTTTTTCAAGGATTTAAACTAAAAATGTAATTCCTTCCATCAATATAGGACTCTTCAGGTCACCTCTTTCCTCACTTTGTGGCTTTCAACTTTCATTTCGTTTCAGCTAAGTTGTTAATTTATGTGCAATGAGTTGTTCATGTATTTCCTTATTATGTTTCTGGCGTCTGCAGTGATAACCCTTTTTTAATTATTATAATTTGTTTCTTCTCTCTTTTTATTATTGTCAGTTTAGTTAGAGATTTATCAAAGAATCAACCTCTGGTTTTGTTTATTTTCTCTTGTGTTTTTACTAGTCTCTATTTTATTTTTGCTCTAATCTTATTATTTCCTTCCTTCTGCTTGCTTTGGGCTTATTTTGCTCCTCTTTTTCCAGTTTCTTAAAGTAGAAGCCAGATCATTAATTTGGAGAACTTTCTTCTTGTCTAATGTATGCCTCTAATGCTATAAAGTTCCCTCTAAGCATTGCTTTAGCTGCGTCCTGCAAGTTTTGATATGTGGTGTTTTCATTTTTATTCAGTTTAGAATATTTTCTAATTCCCTTAAGACTCCTTTTTTGACCCGTTATTTAGAAGAGTGTTGTTGGAGGTGGGAGGATGGTTTGAGGCCAGGAGTTCAAGACTAGCCTGGGCAAAATAGCGAGACCCCATCTCTACAAAAAACTTTTTAAAAAAATCAGCTGTGTGTCGTGGCATGCCCCTGTTGTCCCAGCTACTCAGGAGGCCGAGACGAGAGGACCACTTGAGCCCAGGAGTTCGAGGCTGCAGTGAGCTATGATGGTGCCACTGCACTCCAGCCTAGGCCCTGTCTCTAAGAAAAAATAAAAATATTGTTTAATTTCCAAATATTTGGAGATTTTTCCAGTTATCTTTCTGTTATTGATTTCCAGTTTAATTCCGTGTGATCAGAGAACATACTTTGTATGCTTTGGGTTCTTATACATTTTTTAAGGTTTGTTTTATAACCCAGAAAGTGGTCTATCTTGATAAATGTTCCATGTGCATTTGAAAAGAACATGTGTTTTCTTTTGGGTGTCGTGTTCTATAAATGTCAACTTGGCCAAATAAATAGATAGTATTGGTCAGGTCTTCTGCATAACTTTCTGACCACTTGCTCAATCAATTACTAAAGAGGAGTTTAAGTCTCCAACTATAATTGTGTACTTGTCTATTCCACCAGTGTTTTCTTCATGCATGTTGAAGTTCTGTTGTTAGCCACATACATTTGCAACTTTTGCATCTTCTTTATGAATTGATGCCCTTTGTCATCATGTCTCCTTCTTGTCCCTGATAGTATTCCTTGTTCCGAGGTCTACTTTGTCTGATTTTAATATATCCACTCCAGTTTCTTTTATTATATGTATAGTATATCTTTTTAATCTATCAATATTTTTATATTTAAAGTGGATTTCTTCTAGGTAGCTTATAGTTGTGTCTTTTTTTAAAAAAAAATAGCTTGCGGTTTGATCTTATAGTTAACATGATGAGAACATTTACATTTATTGTAATCTTTGATATGGTTTTACATAGGTCTGCTACTTGTTGTTTTCTCTTTTTCCTCTCTTCTTTTTTGTTCCTGTGTCCCCTCTTTCCTGCCTTCTTTTGAATTATTTGAATATTTTCAAATATTCTGTTTTAATTTTTCCATTGGCTTTTGGCTATATGTCTTTGTATTATGTTTTTAATGGTTCCTCTAGGGATTACAGTGTACATACTTAACCCTTCATAGTCTTCTCAGAGTTAATATTTTTTTTATTTCAAGTAAAATACAGAAGTACAACCATATAGGTCCTCTTACCCTCCCACCTTTATGTTATAGCTGTTATATTGAAAATCTCAGTAGACAATGTTATAATTTTAACAATCATGTATATTCACTTAAGAGGTGAAAATTGGGGCTAGACGTAGTGGCTCACGCCTGTAGTCTCAGGTACTCTGGAGGCTGAGGCGGGAGGATCACTTGAGCTCAGGAGTTCAAGACCAGCCTGAGCAAGAGTGAGAGCCTGTCTCTACAAAAAATTAGAAAAATTAGCTGGGTGTGGTGGTGTGCAAATGTAGTCCCAGCTACTCAGGAGGCTGAGGCAGGAGGATCACTGTAGCCCAGGAATTTGAGGCTGCAGTGAGCTGTGATAATGCCACTGCACTCTAGCCAGGGCAATAGAGCAAGACTCTGTCTTAAAAAAAAAAAAAGAGGTGAAAATTTTTTAAAAATTTACTCAGATATTTATCATTTGTCTTCCTCTACCTTCTTGAAGTTCCATGTTTCTTTCTGATATCATTTCTTCTGAACCTGAATTACTTCTTTTTATCAATTCTTTTAGTGCGCATCTGCTGGCAAGAAATTCTCTTGGTTTTCCCTCCTCTGAGAATATTTTTATTTTACCTTCATTTCCCAAAAGATAATTTACTGGTTATAGAGTTCTGCAAAGCACTTTAATGAGAATATTTCACTGCCTGTTGGCCTCCATGGTTTCATTGTTAATTTCAGCAGCATATCGTATATTTGAATGTGGTTTCTTTGCATTTACCTTGTTTCTGGTTCATTGAGTTCTTGAACATATAAATTTTTGTCTTTTCCTAAATATGCAAAGTTTCAGGCATTATTTATTCAATTAATTTTTTTGCTGTAATCTCTTTCTTCTATTTCTTGAACTTCGCTGCCCTGAACGTCAGACCTTTTGTTGGTCCACGAGTCCCTGATGCTCTAATCATTATTTCAGTCTTTTTTCCTTTCTGATCTTCTGTTGAATCATTTCTACTGCTCAGTCTTCATGTTTACTCTGTCATCTTCCATTCCATTATCATTTATTTTTGGTTTCAGATACTATACTATTCAGTTCTGAAATTTCTACCTATTTGATTTAAAAAAAATAATTTCTGTTTCTCTGCTGAGAACTTGGTTGCCTCCATTGCTTTCGAGTATGTCCACCTGTGCCTCATGGAGCAGCAGCATAAAAGCTGCTTTAAAATTTTTTTATCTGATATTTCCAACATCTGATTCATCTTAGGGTTGGCATCTGTAAATTGTCTTTCCCCTTGAGAATTGGTGTCATTTTCCTGGTTCTTCGTATGTGGACTAATTTTGGATTGTATCCTGGACATATCCTGGATTATGTGAGGTCCTGGGGAGAAGGCGGAGTGTTGTGTTAACAGGTGGTCAGGCCGGTGAGATTTGCACCGCAAGTTCTGTCTTGCCCTCCGTGTGCTGTGGTCGTGCTCTCAGTTCCGTTTTCAGAGCTTTGGTTCTGTCCGCCACATCAGCCACTCAGGGCTCGGTCCGACTCTTGAGTGATGCTTTAAATCCTGCTTAGTTCTTACAGCTCGTGCTGCGTGCAGTTAAGCAGTGAGCAGGGGCTTTTGTGGATCCATTCACAGAATTAGGGGACCTTTTCTTCAGCCCTCCCCACGCTGCAGTCCCCACCCACCACCCACACGCCCTTGCTGTCCTGCAGGGCCCCTCTCCTTGGGTCCTCTGGCCAGAGACCAGGTTTTCCCGTGGTCGCCTGTCCCAGCAGTGCTGTGTCTAGGCCCATCCCGGGGGCAGCACCAGGAGACGGAGGGGACCCTGGATTTTACCTCACATTCTCTGGACCACAGCAGGCCTCTTTCTCTGACCTCTATCCAGAAATCTGGAGTTTCTACCTAAGTTTTAGCCACCATTGCCTCGTAGCTATGCAGCCAGGGCCCACCTGCAAGGCAGCGCTCCAAGACACACAAAAAAATAACCAAGGAAGCTCGTTCCTGTATATTAATAGTTCACTTCCCCAGGCTTTTGCTTACCTCCAAAATCTGGCTGCTGTTGGCCACGTTTTAGTTTGCAGCTAATCGCGTTTTATATTTTGTCCGGAGTTTTTAGTTGCCATCGGCCTGACAGAGAGGCTGTAGTGAGCTCACTCTTCATCCTGCCATGACCAGAAGCTTCTCAGTGTAGTTTTCATTACGTTTCTCCATGAGGGAGGCTGAGGTTGAACATCGTTTCTTATGTTTAAAGGCATTTTCATAGCTTGTCCTGTGAATTGTCTATTAGGTCTTTCGCCCATTTTTCTCTTGGGTCTTTAGTCTTTCATTAATTTTGAAAAGTTTATGTATATTTTAAAGCTACTAGGTTTTTAATCTCTTTTGACATTCAAAAGTTAAAAATTAAAAATTTTTTATGTAGTCAGAATTACTTTTCTTTTACTATATCTGAATTTTGAGTCATAGCAAACCTTACCTACCACCAAGTTGTAAAGTGGTTCTGCCACGTTTTCCTCCAGTGTTTGGATGGTTAGTTTTTCACATGTGGGTCCCAGATCCACTCGGAGTTGGTCCTCATGTGGTATTCTCATGTGTTTCCCTGCAAGATATGGATCTGATTTTATCATTTGCCAAAGGGCTTAACCAGTTGTCCCGGTAACACGGGTTAAAGATCCACTTTGTCCCGGTGGTGTGAGATACCGTCTCTTTTATACATTAACCTCCCACGTGTCCTTGGGTTTATTTCTGGCTTTCTGCTTCACTGATCTGTCTGTCCAAACAGCAGTGTCACATTTTTAATCTTAAAGACTCTAGTGCGTGTTGGCTAGCTTCTATTAGATGTTTTTTCCCCTGTATTTCTCTGGGTATCTGCATTTTTAACCATGTGAATGTTAGTATCAACTTTTCTAATGCCATAAAAAAGCTCATTAGTGTTTTATATTGGAGTTGTGTTAAATTTATAAATTAACTTGGGGAGGTAAGACATCTTTATGTTGATGTTGAATTGTCTTAACCAAGAACAAAGGGTCCTTTTTCCTTTGTTCAAGTCTACTTTTGTGACTTTCAGAAGTATTTAAAACTTTCTTCATGTAGGTTTTGCAATTTTTTTGGTTAAATTTATTCTTAAGTATTTTATCTTCTTTGTTATAAATGAGATTTTCTCTAACTGGTTATTGTTTATGTACATGGAAACAAATACTCTATGTTAATTTTATATCCTGCCACCATATTGAAGTTTTTTTATTACTTAATTCTGTTTTTTCACTGATCATCTAGAGCTTTTTATGTATACCATCATATCCTCTAGAAGATAGTTTTTTATTTTGTTTTGTTTTGTTTTTCAGAGATGGAGGTCTTGCTATGCTGCCCAGGTTAGAGTGTAGTGACTATTCACAAACTCCTGGGCTCAAGTGATCCTCCTGCCTTAGCCTCCCCAGTAGCTGGGACCACCCAAGAGCACCACCATGGCCAACTTATTGAAGATTATTTAATGTCTTCACATGCCTCTACTTAATTTTTCTTATGTAATTGCTTTGGCTTAAACCTCTAATACAATATTGAATGGCAATGCAGATAGTAGGCATTCTTTTTTTTTTTTTTGACACAGAGTCTCACTTTGTTGCCCTGGCTAGAGTGAGTGCCGTGGCGTCAGCCTAGCTCACAGCAACCTCAGACTCCTGGACTCAAGTGATCCTTCTGCCTCAGCCTCCCAAGTAGCTGGGACTACAGGCATGCGCCACCATGCCCGGCTAATTTTTTCTATATATTTTTAGCTGTCCAATTAATTTCTTTCTATTTTTGGTAGAGACGGGGTCTCGCTCTTGCTCAGG
>CAUYSK010046691.1:0-24365 GCA_963575035.1 Avahi laniger
CAATGTGCACCACCCAAATGATGGACATAATTGAAACTCGGACTTAGGGAGGGAGGTGGGGGCAAGGGCAACATATGTAACAGAAACATCTGTACCCCCATAATATGCTGAAATAAATAAAAAAAATTAAAAAAAAAAAAAACAAATGGTCTAGGTGATCCTGTTTCAGGTGGTCAGGGGACCACATTTTGAACTGTAATATTTTAAAGTTTCTCTATTACCTACAATGGTTTAATTTTCAACACAAGCTTCTTAAAAACTCATTTTTAAAGAAACCCTTTAAAATGAATTTTGAAATTCATTCTAAGATTCTTCATTTATAAAAACACCCTTTGTACTTAATTTTCATTGACTGCATATTTTAAATTTTATTAAATGCTTTTTGGCATCTGTTGGTATACTCGTATGATTCTTACTAGTTTTCCTGATAATGTAATAAATTACATTATTACCTTTGTATAATATCAACCTTAGATTATAGATAACAAACCTGATTAGCAAACATATTAACATAAATACCATACTGTGATAATAATATTTCTATATTCTAAAATCTTTTTTGTTGTTGTTGTTAAACTACCTTTCTAACCCTTGGCTTTATAAATTTCTGGGTTTTTTTTCTTTTGAAAATTATTAAATCTATCAGTTCTTGCCAGGAACCTGGCAGGAAACAGAAAGCATATTTAGAAAGTGTTACTGAAGAGAGTATACTGAATGGATTATTTACAAAGATGTGAGAAAGCTTAAGAGGACATAATAAGGCACAAGATCTAGCAACAATCATACACTTTTACTACTCTTAGGCCCAAGGGGAATAGGAGAGAGAACAAGCCTAGACAGAGTTTGTAGCATGAAAGAGGGGCTGCCTTATAAGAAATGTAACTATAGGATGCAGCCAGTACCAGAACTGCAGCAAGGCAGGAGAGAACAGGGTGGAGAGATGGGAAATAAATACCCTAGCACCTCTTCCCGGTCTCTCGCTGATGCTTCTCTTAGGCCAATCCACCCAGAAGCCTGAGAGAAAGGGAAACTGAATGATGCCATCTGTATATGTCAAGAGGTATGGGAGCGATGGAGAGCAAGGAGCACATACTGATATTCACGGTTTCACATTCATGCACGTCTTCTGAGCAAAGACATTCTGGACTATCCTTTTAAGGATGTTTGAGTAGTGACCAACCTTGGAAGATAGAGATAATGTCTCCCTCTGGAGCAAAGGGCAGGCATGGCTACCAACCAGAATAAAATGATAATGTCTCCCTTTGGAGCAAAGCAGTCAGGCTTACTGCCCTAAGATTCCTGTACGCTAAGTTCAGCATTTCCCTCCTGTAACGCAAGCCACAGTGTATGCAGCTGTCATTCTCTTCACGTCGTCCCATGGGAACAGTGGGTTGGGAACTGGTGAAAAAAATGCTGATACTCTGACTACTGTTATTGTTGTAATAAACTAAATTTTTAAATCTCTGTTGCAGGTGTCATCTTTTACCACCATCCATGAAACCATGGAAGGCTAGCTTGTTCACATTGAAGTAGGGTAAAGTCTCAGATCCTTCAAAACTCTTGACAACACAAAAAAAGAGAAAGCCAAACAAAATTTAACAAAACCATATTTGTAGCATTGGAGGTGGCTATTACACCAACTCCTTACTCTGAAAATTGGTAATTAAAGAGAAAGAATTAAGCAACCCTTCACTGTGGCCAAGTAGCCTTAAATAATATGAGAGAGAGAGAGAGAGAGAGAGAGAGAGTTCCTCTTTACAGAAGAATGCCAGCTTATAAATATAGGAAAAATTATGGAATTAGAAAAATAATCACCTTTTTCTCAAATCTTAATGAAATAACTGATTCAGGCAAGGACAATCTGCAGTTTGTCAAAGTACCACCCCAAAGATAAATTACTGGTCTCAAGAAGAAAAACAAAATGGAGCAGACCAGGCAGTCACCGCTTAAAGCTTAGCAACAGCAATCGTAGGACAACCAAATATTATGTACAGCTTGATATAATGCATATAAAGGACATAGCCTCAATTATAAAGGATTCTTGTCAAAAATGTTTAATTTGAATCTAATTTAGCCATTATTGTTAATATCTTTTCAGAAGCTATGTTTTTTCCAACACTTAAAAATTGATTGAAATTTAGAATAATCAACTGTCTCCCTTTGCCCAGGAATGTTCCAGGGCTGAAAGTTCTCCATTTCAAGAGATTCTGGTCCTAGGGAAATCAGGATGGGTGGTCACTCTACTGTAAATTTAACTTATTATACTCATTACAATTCTAATATATCAGATCTTCATAAATATTTTTAAAGTATACACACAATAATAAATATACAATGATACAATGACTGCAAAACAGATCAGCACACTAATGGCAGTTTTGTACTCACAAGAGTTCTAATTCAGTGGCTAAATAATTTATTATTATCCCATTTTTAGTACTTCGTCCTGGAGATATAATTTTCTCACCTTTCCTAGAAAGTAAGGGTTACTTCTTGCACTTGCTGAAGATGCAGATAAAAATGTTTCAATGTATTCCAAGAAGTTCCTCCCAGTTTACTACCCAATCCGACAGGTCCTTTTTATAATTTTTTATTTTGTCTATTACACAATAAACTGTCCAAAACATTTGTTCTAATCAATCAAATATATTTTCACTTTTACAACCCTAATGTTATCATTATAAAGAAGATACTTTTCTGAGTGTTTTATCTTTATAATACAGTTTAATATGTCTGCTTTGTGAGAATTTTTTTGTCTTTTTTTATTAAATTTATAGCTAATATAATTTATAATTGATTGCTTGGAGTGGAGCCCAATCTGACCTTATTCTCTACCATCCCTATCCCTGGGCATTGCTTCTACTGGGCTCTCTCAGTCCTGCAAGTAGGAGCCAAACATTCTCATTTTAGGAGAACAAAATGAACATCAAATGTCTGGGTGATTGATACTCTCTATCACTATTATAATTTTCCTCTGAGTCAGTTATTTAATCTGTATTTAAAAAAATTTTTAAAAACCTATCCCTACCCTCCTATATTTGTTATGGGAATTAAATCAATTAATACCTGCAAGTACTATACAAATATTCCCAACCAGCTGGAGAAGAATCCAGTTGAGTATTCTGGTAGTGAGTCTTCTGTTCTCTCTAATTTATTATATTTATATTCAACTTTGGATATTCTGAATTATTGCTATGCAATCCTTAAACGGGATGACAGTGTTTTATTACTGTGCTTCTTATACATCTACAGGTAAGAGGGAATATGCTGGAAAATACACAAAACCACAGGTTCAACATGGCTGATCTTCCTGGCTTGATCTGAGAAGTTCCAGACCAGACTGTAAACTTTATGAAGGTAGGCATTCTATCTGTCTTATTCAGCATTGTATCCACCATGCCCCAGCATGGTACTTTGCACATGGTAGGTATGCAATGAATACTGGCTGAATAAATGAATGAAGTGGAAGGTGTAGAGAGAAAAAAAATTTCATATAAAAAACTGAAAATATTAGCAATTGGAACATCATATTACGTTTACTTTAAAGCCAAAATTAGAACTCTTAAAGTAAATGTGATCATAATAAAACAAGACATTATTAGAATAAATGAATGAATAAGCAATGTATATTTTTACTAGACATTTTTCCAAAGTCACATTTTCCAAAGGGGGGTTGGAGGGTGCAGATTTTACATCTCTTATGCCTCTTTTATTCCATAATAATCCTTCTCTTTTTGGATAAGAAACTAGGCCATTTCCAAAAAGAAGTAAAATGATAGAAACTATAATTACTTGGCATCAAGATTCACTGTAAAGCTACAGAAATCAAGACAGTGTGGTAATGAAGTAAGAATAGACACATAGATTAATGGAACAGAAGTTTCATAAATAGGACTCTATACACACATACACACACACACACACACACACATACATATATATACATATATGGTGAACTGATAGTCAGCAAAGGTATCAAAGTAATTCAGTAAGGGAAAAGTAGAATAACTATAAATGCATATGCAACAAAGAAATGAATCTTAATTCATACCTCATACCTATACAAAAAGCAACTTGAAATAGATTATGCTCTAAATGTAAAATGTAAAACTATAAAACTTGTAGAATAAAAATTGGAGAAAAATCTTTGTGGTCTTGAGTTGGGTAAAGATTTTGTAAACAGGCCATAAAAAACACAAACCTTAAAATTAAAAAAAATTATAACTTGAACTTCTTCAAAATTAAAATCTTTTATCTTCAAAAGACACAGTTAAGAAAACAAGGAGAAAAATATTTGAAAACATATATGAAAAACAACTTACATCTGGTATATGTAAAGAACTCTTAAAATGTAATACTAAGAGAACAAAAAACTAGGTTTTTTGAAATGGGCAAAAGATTTGAATAAACACTTCAGCAAAGAAGATACACAAATGGCAAATAAGCAATTGAAAAGGTGCTCAACACCATTAGTCCTTTGAGAAATGCAAACTAAAACCATAATCAGATATCCCAACATAATCACTAGAATTACTAAAATCTAAAATACTGACAACACTAAGTGTTTTTAAGGATGTGGAACAACTGGCATTCTTAAAAATTGCTGTTAGAAATGAAAAATGGTACAACTAATTTAAGAAGCATTTGGCAGTTTCTTATAAATCTACACTTAACATATGACCAAGCCATTCTACTCTTGGGTATTTATCAAGAGAAATGAAAACATAGTTTCACACAAAAACTTATATTCACATATTCATAAGGAGCTTTATTCATAATAGCCTAAAACTGGAAACAATGTCTATCAATTGATGAATATATAAACAAATTTTAATATGTTTATATGATGAAATACCACTATATTCATGGTATACGAATATAAAGGAACAAACATACACTAATGTGGATAAATGTCAGAGCATTGTGCTGAGTGAAAGAAGCCAGGTACAAAAGACCACATGCTAAATGATTCTATTTATATGGAATTCTAGAAAAGACAAGGCTATAGCAATAGAAATCAGATCAGTAGTTGCCTGAAACCAGGGTGGGGAAGAAGATTGTCTACTGAGAGACCCAAGTGAACTTTTCGAGGTAATAAAAATGGTCTGGACCAGCCATGGTGGTTTACACCTATAATCCTAGCACTTTGGGAGGGCGAGGTACGAGGATCACCTGAGGTCAGGAGTTCAAGACCAGTCTGAGCAACATAGCGAGAACCCTGTCCCTACAAAAAATAGAAAAATTAGCTGGGTGGTGCACACTTGTAGTCTCAGCTACTCAGACCAAGGCAGAAGGATCACTTGAACCCAGGAGTCTGAGGTTGCAGCAAGCTATGATCATGCCACTGCCCTCATGTCTGGGCCACAAAGCAAGACCCTATCCCCCCTCCCCCCAAAAAACATCTATATGATTACTTGACTATTAAAATTCATCTAATTAATTATTCACTTGAAATCAGTGAATTGTATTACATATAAATTATACCTCAATAAATCTGATTAAAATAAAGATATTTCATAGGTGGTGCTGTGTACTTCCTATTGCATCACTTAATGGTATATAAGTCAAGGTCCAGTCAGGAAAACAGAAAACACACTATGTACTTCAAGAGGAGATTGAATTTAGTGGATTGGTTACACAGGTGTGAGAGAGCTAAAAGAGTACATAGCACTGATGTAAAATATAATTAAATTAAGATGATATAACTGCAGGACCATTACCACCCCTAAAGCTGAGAAAACAAGATGGAACCAGTGCTTCTGAGCTCAGTGGAAGGGCTTCCAAGAACTATGAGTGAAACTTCTGAGGAAGGGGTGCCCTCAGGTTACTGCTGGTATCTCTGCAGACATGGGATGTGGTTCATTTTTTTGGAGTCCTGCGAGAGTCAGGAAACTGCTGTTGCCAGGAAAAAGGGCCATTGTCTGTGGCCTTCTGATTTCAATGTTCTTCTTTTTTAAGTACCAAAGAAGGCAAGATAAGCTTCATCTTTCTCTGCTGCAACCCTATTAATGAAAGGATTTGTTCTGCAAAATTTGGATTCAGTTAAAAGGCTGCACCTTAAGGACCTAGAAGGCCACATTTCACTTTAAGGCCGCAGGTTCCCCACCCCTTAAATTCTCAATGTTCCATCTACTAATAATAGTATAACATCCATTGGTGACTGTTACCTGTACTTATTATTTCATTAGGGGTTACAACACAGCAATTTTCGGATTTAGCATTCTCCATGAATTTATTAGCTGGAATTCTATAAAGAACATTCTCTTGTCAAATATTTGGCTATGTTCAAATACATTTTATACAGGAAAGGCAGCAAAAAATCTTCATTATTTCTCTTTATCAATTTTCAGAGTTGGTGACCTAGCAATCTCCAAAGATGATTAGTTAATGATTTTTTTGATATTAGAAATTTATCACTTTTTGTTTTACATATTTGTCTTTTAATCCATTGCAAGCATTATTCTTTTTGTTATTTAGATTGTCCCATCTTAGGCCAATGGGAGACTTCATGGTATTTTTGTTTTCTGTATTTTTTTTGTTGTTCCAGATTATTCTTTTTAAAATGTCAGGTATGTCCAATTTAATTCTATCCCTCTCATTTGACTGTAAATCTCCCAGATCTTGGAAGAAATTTGCAACTTATCTTGAACTTTCCTCACTTGGTAAACTGCTAATAAACACCTTCATTGTCTGGTATTGAGCCACCTTGTGGAAACATTCTTGAGATGGCCTCTCACCAGTGCAAACAAAGCCAATTTAAATTACAAAATTTAATAAACTTGTTCAACTCTAGCCAAATCTGCAAGTCCAGTCTTGAATCTTGGGTATTATGCATGCTCCTTAGAGGGGAAAAAAAGGAAATAATAATGCAAACATAAATATTAATAGAAAAGAACTGTGCAATCTAAAAATGAAGCATCTTAAGACTTTAATTCAGTTTATGTTTTTCTAAAGTAAAAGAACATAAATAATTTTCCTAAAATATATTCAGTTTAGCTCCTACTGTTGAGATGATGACAACAAAATATGGATCCTGGCATCCACCTTTCTGGGAAAGCCTCTTTTCCCTCCAGAAGAGTTAGCAGTCTTTTGATCTGCATTAACAGTTCTTTATTTATGTAAAGGTAATAAATAGGTAAATAGCAGCACCTCCAATGAGACACCCAGGCCAGAATTTGAGGATGTTTTCTACGCTTCTCTTTGCCTCAAGTGCTACTAATAGTACTTCTTAAAACCTCTCCGACCCATGCCCTCTTTTCTTTCCTTCTACCATTGCTATGGTTTTGACTTTCAGCTGCACTGGCCTCCTAAATGCCTCCAGTCTTCACACTTCAGTTTTCATACTCCTATCAAAGTGATCTTTCTAAAAATAGATCATTTCACAGCACTTGATTAAAATCATTAAACAGCTCCTTGTTACCCTCAGAAAAAAATGCAAATTTCTTAATGTGGAATGTGATACCCTTCATGATCTAGGCTCTCTATTCAACTTTCTATTTTTCTCCTTCCTGCCTCCTGTGTCATCCCCAGACCTCCTCAAGCCCCATACCCAGTGCTCCAGCAATACTGAAACACTAGCACAGCTCTCATCACAGAGTGCTCAAAGGCCTCTCTACATTTGAACAAGCCGTTACTTCTACTTAGAACAATCTTCTTTTTCTTCAAAAGGTTAATGACTTCAAAAGTCAGCTCTGATATCACCTCCTCTGGGAAGCTCTACCTGATCTCTTCCACACCCAGAGCAGATTAGTTGCCTTCACAATCCCATGTGGTTCTATGGCAGATTTACCATTACCACGGTGATCACCACACTATGTGACATTTATTAATACTACTAATACTATGATAGTAATACTGCCTCTCATGAGCACTCTCATGTATTTAATCTTTACCCCCAGCACTTTGCTTGAGTATACCCTCAATGAATTTTTGCTCAGAGAATAAATGAACAATTGCATCATCTTTACCTAGCATTTTTCAAACACTTCTTTCAAAGTGGTTGTACCAATTTAACTATACACCCAACAAAAATATAACCAAGTTCCCTATTGTTGTTCCACATCCTCAGCAACCCTTGGCATTGTCAGACTTTTAAATTTAAAACATTGTGAAGGGTCTGTGGTGGTATCTCCTTGTAGTTTTTAATAATTCTTTAATATGCTAATGGTGTAATGCTAAGAGAAACATTTTTCTTTTTTTCTTTTCACTATGAATCTGCTCTAAGAAGAGAGAAATCTTTTTCTTACATATGCTTATTAACATTTCCTGAAACAGCAAATGCAAAGGCCCTGCAATGAGAATTTTTTTTAATGATTAATGGAAGATTCATTTCAGTAAGAATACATGCAGTCATCATTGCCAGACTTAACATGAAATGTTAAATGTTCGATCCAATTTTCCTTCCTGGGTAAGTTTTACTTTCCTACCCCTGCCAGTTTTGAAACATAATACCAGAAGAAGAGGGGCCCAATTCCACACAGAGCTCCTAAGAGTGAGGTCTTGGGAGTGGGTCTGAAATTGGGGTAGACATTTGCTGATCTTGCATAGGTCCAACGAATGAAGGCGGGATCTTCGATGAGCCCTCGGCGGCTGGGGTCGTACTGAAGCAGGTACTCCCGTTTAAGCTGGGCTGTTATGGCCAACCGCTTGGCTTGCGCCTGCCAGTTTCCGGAGATATGACATGTTCGGCTAGGTCGAGGGCCGTGGACAGAGAGGCCAGGCGTAACGGAGTATACTTTCGGAACGACATCTTGGCGAAACAGCGCACAACTGCGCCTGCGCGGCTCTGAGGCCCTCCCTCTTTATTCTGACCTTTAGCTTCAGGAAGTGCGCCTGCCTGCAGGGAGAATCTTTAAAGGGACAGTAAGAAAACTAGTGAATACAGAGCTGCAGTCACGGTCTTGGAATCAGGACCAGAAGTGATCTCATCAACGGTTCTCAAATTTTGGTATTTATATAAAAGCCCAATGTGCTTGTTAAAATTGTACATTCTTGGGTTCCGGCCACCAGAAATTCTGGTTCAGTAGTTTGGAGCGTGGGCCCTAACATATGTTACTATATTTTAGAATAAGTATCCCAAATGATTCTGAGCAGTTGGTTTTTCAGTCCACAAAATAAGAAATGCTGTTTAGAGAATAGGAATTCATACCACTTTGTCTATCATCTGGCTAATGTTTGTGTATCTATTCATGTACTTTGTCTATCATCTGGCTAATGTTAAAACTATGATTTCCTATTTGTCTAATATGCAGCAGCATTTTAGAAAGTTAAAATTAGGCTTGTTTGGAGAAATTTAAGTCAGACTGCAATAAGTGAAGGCCTCTGATTATGTTGCCAAACCAAGAATAGCTATGGGGAAGTAGTATGGTGAAAAGAGCATCAGTGTCACTTTCAGAAGAGGTGGAATTGAGACTCAGGTGTATCATCTTAGGCAACTCTTTCCCCTGAGTTTCCTTTACTCATCTAAAATTAGTATTATATCTATCCTACCAACTTCACAAACCTGTATAAGGGTCAAAAAATGAGAGTGAGGCAAAGTGCTAATACAGAAGTAAAACCTAATCATCGTAAAAGAAATGATAATTGTTTTTGATTGACACACCTGCCTGATTTAAAGACACAGTATTTAGCCTCAGGGACATTTGCTTCTTGGAATAAACATGGCAGCTTCCTACTAATGGGTAGTTAAGATTCTAATAACTGAAACCCCTTCATACTGTCAGTTTAGGTAACATGCAAGGAAAATCTTAAGTGACTTGACTTAGGATACAAAATTAATTTAGAGATAAGACTAGAATTCAAGTCTTCTGATTATTAGTCCAGGTTATTTTTCACCATACTTTACCCAGTAGTCTTTCCTATTCTTTATTATAATCCATAGGCTGGGCAATTCTGATACACACCAGAGTTTGAGCACCACTGTTCTTCATTAGATGTGGTAATTAGATGTGGTAGTGGGATGGTGATCATTGTTTTTATTCTTTTATTGTACTTATTATTTTACAAACAGTTTATTGTGGCATTGTTTATATACCATAAGATTCACTGACTTAAATTGTATAACTCAGTGGTTTTTAGTACAATCACAGAATTGTGCAACTGAAACCGCCCTTTACGAATTAATAAAGGGATGCAAGGCAAATACTGTGGTAAGGGCCTAAAACTTTTCAGAGGCACAAGCCTAGCTAAAAATAATTATAGTAATCAGCCACCGTCCCCCTGTTTGCTTCTCTATAATTGCTATTCTGGAGTCACATAGCTGGTAGTCATAAAGATTCTTAGCTTTTTCCATACATAGCATCACCTTTTCAAAACCTAAAGGTAGTTTCTGAGATAGATGTCTTCCAGGTCTGGAGTTCCAGTGGATTGGATGATCCACCCAGACGGGCAGCCCATACCAACAAACTGACTCGACTGGAATTGTAACCCCAACCCAGTAACAAACTCAACACAAGATTTTGCCCCGATTGCCTAATTCTTTGCCTGCCAAACTGTCTTTAAAAACCTTGTCTCCCATTTCTCAGGGAGGAGGATTTGAGGAATTCCTCCAGTCTCTTGGCTTAGCAAGCTGCAGAATTAAACCCATTCCCTGCTGTAACACCTGCTGTCTCAGTGTATTGGTTTCCTCTTGGGCAGCAGGCAATGAACCTGGTTGGGCGGCAACATAACCATTGCTACAATCAATTTTAGAACATTTTCATCACTCAGAAGGAAACCCCCTAGTCATTCTCTGTTCTCTCTACCCGCCAGCGTCTGGCAACCACTAATTTCTATTTGCATGGATTCACCTATTTGACAGCTTTCATATATAACGTAATCATGCAATATGTGTTCTTTTGTGATCGCCTTCTTTCACTTAGCACATTTCCAAGATGTACTTACTATTTTATAATTATCAGGATAACACCAATATAGTTTAGAAATAATGAAGGCACTCAATGTCTCATTCTAATACAATCAAATCTTTTTTTTCTTTTTTCCTTCTGCAGGTGCCTTTTCATTGATTGAAAAACAAATAGAGGACGCTCTTGGCCTCCACCCTGCTCCCATCTCTCTCCGAAACCCACTCCCCGCTTCAGGAGCGCAAGAGTGCCCGGGCAGCAGAGGGAGAAGCACTCCCGCCCCGCCGCGCCCCGCCCCGCCGGCGCCTTGGTTACGTCACTGCTTCGAGCCACAGACTCCCTCCCTCCCTCTCTGTCGCGGCAGCTTTGACAGAACGCGATGGCGGCGGCCGCGTCTGCCGGCGTGCCGGCGACCGTGTCGGAAAAGCAAGAGTTTTACCAGCTTCTGAAAAACCTAATCAATCCAAGCTGTATGGTGCGGAGGCAAGCAGAGGAAATCTATGAAAACATCCCAGGTCTGTGTAAGACTACATTCCTCTTAGATGCCGTCAGAAATAGAAGAGCAGGTTATGAGGTGAGACAAATGGCTGCCGCACTGCTACGACGGCTTTTGTCCTCTGGGTTTGAGGAGGTCTATCCAAATCTGCCTTCTGATGTTCAGAGGGATGTCAAGATTGAACTGATACTGGCTGTTAAGTTAGAAACACATGCTAGCATGAGGAAAAAACTTTGTGATATTTTTGCGGTGCTGGCCAGGAATTTGATAGATGAGGATGGCACTAACCACTGGCCAGAAGGTCTGAAGTTTCTTATTGATTCAATCTATTCTAAAAATGTGGTTCTGTGGGAAGTTGCACTTCACGTTTTCTGGCACTTTCCTGGGATTTTTGGGAACCAAGAGCGGCACGATTTGGATATCATCAAACGGTTGTTGGACCAATGTATTCAAGATCAAGAACATCCAGCAATCAGAACTTTATCCGCTAGAGCTGCAGCTGCATTTGTACTTGCTAATGAGAATAATATTGGTCTTTTCAAAGACTTTGCAGACTTGCTTCCTGGAATCTTACAGGCTGTGAATGACTCATGCTACCAGGATGATGATTCAGTGCTAGAATCCCTTGTTGAGATTGCAGATACTGTACCTAAGTACTTGGGTCCTTATTTAGAAGATACTCTGCAGTTGAGTCTAAAGTTATGTGGAGACTCTAGGCTTAGTAATCTGCAACGACAGCTGGCTCTTGAAGTAATAGTGACCTTGTCTGAAACTGCAACTCCAATGTTGAAAAAACATACAAATATTATTGCACAGGCAGTTCCTCATATATTAGCAATGATGGTTGATCTACAAGATGATGAGGACTGGGTAAATGCTGATGAAATGGAAGAAGATGATTTTGACAGCAATGCAGTTGCTGCCGAGAGTGCACTAGACAGACTGGCTTGTGGGCTTGGTGGAAAAGTTGTTTTACCAATGACCAAAGAGCATATCATGCAGATGCTTCAGAGCCCTGACTGGAAATACCGACATGCTGGATTAATGGCCTTATCTGCCATTGGAGAAGGATGCCATCAGCAAATGGAATCAATTCTAGATGAAACAGTTAACTCCGTTTTGCTTTTTCTTCAGGATCCTCATCCAAGGGTAAGGGCTGCAGCCTGTACTACACTTGGACAGATGGCTACAGATTTTGCACCTAATTTCCAAAAGAAATTCCATGAAACAGTGATTGCAGCTTTGTTACGTACCATGGAAAATCAAGGTAATCAGCGTGTGCAATCACATGCAGCTTCCGCTCTTATTATTTTTATTGAAGACTGCCCCAAGACATTGCTAGTTCTATATTTGGATAGTATGGTAAAAAGTCTACATTCCATCTTGGTGATTAAACTTCAAGAGTTGATTCGGAATGGAACTAAGTTGGCCTTGGAACAACTTGTGACAACCATTGCATCAGTTGCAGATACAATAGAAGAAAAATTTGTTCCATATTATGATATATTTATGCCCTCACTAAAGCACATTGTTGAGCTTGCTGTTCAGAAGGAACTCAAGCTTCTGAGAGGAAAAACTATTGAGTGCATTAGCCATGTTGGCCTTGCTGTTGGGAAGGAAAAATTTATGCAAGATGCATCAAATGTGATGCAGCTATTGTTGAAGACACAATCAGACTTAAATAATATGGACGATGATGACCCTCAGACTTCTTACATGGTTTCAGCATGGGCTAGAATGTGTAAAATTCTTGGAAAAGATTTTCAACAGTACCTTCCACTGGTTATCGAGCCTCTTATTAAGACTGCTTCAGCTAAACCTGATGTTGCTCTCTTAGACACACAAGATGTGGAGAATATGAGTGATGATGATGGCTGGCAATTTGTAAATCTTGGAGACCAGCAAAGTTTTGGAATTAAAACTTCAGGACTTGAAGCAAAAGCAACCGCTTGCCAGATGTTAGTTTACTATGCTAAGGAGTTAAAGGAAGGATTTGTGGAATATACAGAACAAGTTGTGAAGCTGATGGTTCCTTTACTGAAATTTTATTTCCATGACAATGTTCGAGTGGCAGCAGCAGAGTCCATGCCTTTTCTTTTGGAATGTGCAAAAATCCATGGCCCAGAGTATCTTGCACAGATGTGGCAATTCATATGTGATCCCTTAATCAAGGCTATTGGTACTGAACCAGATACAGATGTACTCTCAGAAATAATGAATTCTTTTGCAAAGTCCATTGAAGTAATGGGAGATGGCTGCCTTAATGATGAACACTTGGAAGAACTGGGAGGAATATTGAAAGCAAAACTTGAAGGGCACTTTAAAAACCAAGAATTGCGACAGGTTAAAAGACAGGAAGAAAACTACGATCAACAGGTTGAGATGTCTCTGCAAGATGAGGATGAATGTGATGTTTATATTCTGACCAAAGTATCAGATATTTTGCACTCATTATTTAGTACTTACAAGGAAAAAATTTTACCATGGTTTGAACAGCTACTTCCATTAATTGTAAATCTAATTTGTTCAAGTAGGCCATGGCCAGACAGGCAGTGGGGATTGTGCATATTCGATGACATCATAGAGCACTGCAGTCCAACCTCATTTAAATATGTAGAATATTTTCGGTGGCCAATGCTACTTAATATGCGAGATAACAACCCTGAAGTCAGGCAAGCTGCTGCTTATGGCCTGGGTGTTATGGCACAGTTTGGTGGAGATGATTATCGTTCTTTATGTTCAGAAGCTGTTCCATTGCTGGTAAAAGTTATTAAGTGTGCAAATTCTAAAACCAAAAAAAATGTCATTGCTACAGAGAACTGTATCTCAGCAATAGGGAAGATTTTGAAGTTTAAGCCTAACTGTGTAAATGTAGATGAAGTTCTTCCACACTGGTTATCATGGCTTCCACTGCATGAAGATAAAGAGGAAGCTATTCAGACTTTGAGTTTTCTCTGTGACTTAATTGAAAGTAACCACCCAGTTGTAATTGGTCCAAATAATTCCAATCTTCCCAAAATAATCAGTATAATTGCAGAAGGAAAAATTAATGAGACTATTAACTACGAAGATCCTTGTGCCAAACGCCTTGCTAATGTTGTGCGTCAGGTACAGACTTCTGAAGAATTATGGTTGGAATGCATATCACAACTTGACAATGAACAGCAGGACGCCATACAGGAGTTGCTAAATTTTGCTTGAAGCACATTAGTATCACTTGAATATCTACCATAAAAGTAACTACAAATAAGTGTTGCGAGTGGATTCCATTATAAATGAGAGAACTTTTTTCCCTGCTAAACAGTTTATATTTCTTTCCCCTGTTTCTCCAGGATTAGTCAATGTTACAGCCTTCTGTTTACCTTGCATGTTTTATCTTCTAAACACAGATCTTGGTGATAACCTGTGCTTCCAGTGTCTTAAGAATGTTTGTCACCTTTCCCCTAGTTGATGTGAAGTATATAAAGTGTTGCTATTTGTTTGAACTATTATTGATGCTGGGCAAGGAGTATACTTGGTGTCAAGATGTCATGCTGAATATCATAGGATGCTAAGAGTCAGGAAGATAAGATAGAACTTCCAGGGTGAACATCTTTGGAACTGTGATGAAGGATATAATGGCAGGCTTACCCCTCCTTGATAATACTGGTATTCACGGTAGTAATGGGAAGATGCTGGAAGCGGGAGAGAGTTTTGAGATACTGCAGTGGATGTGAGAGTTTTCTCTATAATGTATTTAAAAATGTTCATAATGTACTCCTGAGAACTAGGTGGACATATCCATATTCCAGTTCCCAATGTGTCCTACCGAGAGTTATGAGAACTTTTAAATCTCTTTAGCTAGACTGGTCTCTATTTTGTTAAGTTATCCAGGACTCCAAGAATCATGTTTACTGAAAAGGGAGTCCTGCAGGGTATGTCTAACATTGGTAGCATGTAACATACTGTAACACCGTGTTTGACAAATAATAAGCAGTCAATATTTGTGGGAGTCAGTTTGGTGTTATGTGTTTCAGCAGTGTATTGTTTTGTGTATGTATGCCATTTTTCCCCCCTGCAAAGCAGCTCAACAAGAAGAGAAGCCCTGACAGAATAGGACTTAAATAGATTTCTATTTTAAAGAATTTCCTAATAGATTCTACAGTAGCACTGAAGAATATTCTACTGTAAAAGTGAAAGGAAGCAAATATAATTTTATCTTTAAACATGAAAAAGACAACAGCTTCAAGACTAGTAATTTAGCAGTAGATATGCAATGTAAGAAAACAGTTCTATAAAGTTAGGGCTAATTATATTAATTAGAACGTCTGTCTTTAATGTCAAGCTTTTTGTAGGGTAGAAAAAAACTTTCTACTCAGCAAATCATTGATCCAAAAATTAAAATTTACAACTACATCTATTGTGATTTCCTGGGGCTATTGTGAGTACTGTGTATGTAAAGTATTTAGAAAATATTTAAGACCTAGTAAGTGCTCAATAAATTGTAGCTGTTACTGCTGTTGTTTATACCTCTGTTGTGTTCTTTTTTATATTGGAATTCCTCTTACATTAGAATTTTCCCCCTGCCAGTTCAGATGGGCAAGGCATTTGGGCTATTGTGGACAGGAGTATAAAGTTGAAATTTTAGATATGCATTCCATACAATTATTCATTATTAATAGGAAAGAAAAGAAAGTTAAGGACATTAAGTATAGTCACAATTTTAAGAATATTTAAGATAAAAAAGTATAGATGAATGAATAGAAAAATCCCACCTCAAAGTATTAATAGAGGTTTTCTCTGGGTGGTGGAATTATCTCTTCTCTATCTATATTTTCTAATTTACCTACAACCAACATATTTATTGTGTGATACAGTTTTGTTTTTTTTTTTAAGATTAAGGTCTTGATGCTACTTTCATAGTAGCTAGGATTGCTATCATTCTTGGCCTCTTCATGACCTAGAGTTGATGTTCCTTCTACTCACCTGCACCTTTCTCTTTTATATACCTTCATTAAGAAGCCCTTGATCAACAGTTCTAGCAATTCCTTACACTCTTGTGCATGAATTGGAAATTCTGCCAGATGACTTGGAATTAGGCACCTGTAGTTTCTGAAGTATGATAGAAGTAGATATTAATATTAATTTCAGCAAATGACTTTCTTAACCTAAGTGTCAGTTTCCCCATCTGAAAAAATGATAATACCTAGCTTATAGGATTATCGTGAGACTTAAAGGAGATAATGAATACAAAATGCTTAGTAGCACAGAATTCAATACATGAAAGCTATACTGTCTGAGAGTCATGAAACAAGGTTTGTGGCTAAAAGAGAGGAGGACAAGGGGATATTTGCTTGGGTAGGGTGGGCTCCAGATTCTTGGGCTTTGCCAAAGGAAATGAATGATGTCCAGTCAGACATCTTTTTTAGTTGCCAGTTGCTGAAGTAGCACTGGTTCCTGCCTTCTTCTTGTGAGCTGCGGTACATCTGTGGGCTCTGAAGGAAGAGAGAGAGAATCCTATAAATGCCTAATGTATGTCCGATGAGATGAGGGGAGACCTTGAATACTAGATAATGGGAGGAAGTGTGGAGGAAGGGAGTGTCAATACCCTAAAAACTCAAAAGTGTTCCCATTTATTGTTTTACCTAAGACTGATATATAAGTTACTGGATAAAAAAAAAAAGCTTTGAGGTTTTAAAGATACTTTATCAGTGCTTTGAAGTTCATACTAATGAGAAGTGAACAATCCCAAGAGTCAGAATATCCTGATTATTTAGTCATATAACTTTTACTTTTAAAATGCATGATTTCTATAATTTTGTGTTTGTGTTTAAGTAATTCCAAGTTTCAAGCAACAGAGTTCTATGTATATAGGAAAAGTATGTGCATCTTTCAAACAGAACATGAGAGAATAGTAATATCTGCTTTATGGAACTATTAATTCCTTCCCCCAACTTATTTTAAGCAACATGTAAATTAAGTGAATGACGAGTCTACTTTTTAGTCATTATTTAAACACTAATTTAAAAATATATAGTGAGATTGTAAGGCCATGCAAACGACTGTTTAACGTTGTAAGCTCAGACTTGAAATATTTGGAGACTGCTTTCAGTCCCAGGAATTTTTTTTAAATGAGGTGCCATTCCCTTTCCTTATTCTAAGCACATCTCAAGAACCGAGAAGGTGGAAATTTTTAAAAAATTTTAATGGAAAACATGGGATTAGTTTACCAAATGTGAACTGACGTTAAGAACTGAGGACAGGTCTTTTAGAAACTAGTTCTACCAATTACATCCTTTCCTTTTGCATGTGAACATCTGGTCAAGTCCTTGAATTTCCTTTCTAAACTTTTTAAAATTCTGGTTTTATATAAAAGACTCGCAGTCACTAAGGAGAAGAGGTCCTAAGGGGATGTAACTTTCCTGTCGCCTTCCCAGGAGGTGGCAAGTAAAGCTACGCAGGCGCCTTACTTCCCCCTCCACTCCGCCCCTCACATTCGTCCACGAGCTTATTACATCATTGGTCCGCGCAATTTACCGGGCCTCCGGGCCTGTAGCTGAGCCGAAGCCCTAGCTTTCACGTAGCGGCGCGGAACGAGAGGGGCGGGGATTGCCCTGCTACGCATGCGCACCGGGGATGGCGACGGTGCCTCTTTCTTTGCCTGTCTCCACAGCTCTCCCCGGCCGGGGGGGCTGAGTGCCCTCCCCCTTCTCTCCTGCCCCTCCCCTTTCCCCCCTCCCCCCCGCCCAGCGGGGCTTCTAACTGACAGTTGTCGCCGGGCCCCGTCCGCGCGCCGCCTCCTCCTGCCCGGGTCCCCCGCAGGTAGAGAGGGGCGGGAGTGGCTGTGAGGGAGAGGAGGAGCCGGAGCCGCCACTGCGGCCCCCACTGGGGAGGCGAGAGGAGAACCCCCCCTTTCTCCTCGCCCCCTCCCAGCCTCCCGCTGGCCCGGGAGGGGGTGGGGCGCCGAGGCCGCGGCGGCCCGGTCGGGCCTGGCCGGTGACGAGTAGGCGGGCGGGGCGCGGAGCGGTGAGGCAGGCCAGGGCCGCGAGCGCGCCGCCGCGGGGGGAGGGGAGAGGAGGGCACCTAGGCTCTCCTCTCCCCCCTCCCCGCGCGCTATGTAACCCCGCCCCGCCGGCGGCGAGCTCGAGACCCCCGCGCGCACCGAGCCGAGCCGGCGGCTGAGGAGAGCGAGGCCCGATGCGGCAGGGGCTGCGCAGCTCGGCCGAGCCGTGAGCAGCGGCCCGCGCTCACAGGTCTCCCGGAACCTCGAGCGGCAGCTCCACACCGTCTAGCCTAGGCCTGCCGGAGGCATGAGCGTGCCCGAGACGCCGGGAGAGATGGAGCCTGCCGGGGAGGAGGAGCGGCCGCCACCGGCGGCCGAAGAAGACGACGACGAGGAGGAGGTGGCAGCGGCGGTCCCGGCCTCAGGGCCGGCCCGCGGGAGGAGTGCCTCCTCGCTGGAGGACGCAGACGACCAGGAGGAGGAGGTGGAGGCGATGGTGGTCGGAGGCGGTGGCTGCAAGGAGCAGGAGCTGACCTACGAGCTGCAGCAGGGCTACCGCATCCTGGGCGAGTTTCTGCAGGAGAAGCACCGGGGCCTCACCGCCCCCTTCCTGCAGCCCTTGGGGGGCGTTGCCACCGGGGAGGAGGAGGTGGCCGAGGGGCTGCGCAGCGGGGGCCGGGGCAGCCGCGCCTTCCCGCAGCCGCCGGGTCAGGGCATGTGTCTGCTGAAGATGGAGGAGAAGTTCGCCAGCGGCCAGTACGGGGGCATCACCGAGTTCGTGGCGGACTTCAGGTTGATGCTGGAGACGTGCTACCGCCTGCACGGAGTGGACCACTGGATCTCCAAGCAGGGCCAGAAGCTGGAGATGATGCTGGAGCAGAAGTTGGCGCTTCTCTCTCGGTAAGCGAGCCCCGTCCCGGGTGGGACTGACAGACTGACACAAACACACCCTCACACGTGTCCGAAGATGGGCTGGGCCAGGGGCCGGGGGCGGCGCTGATAGGTGCTGAGTCGGTGCTGGAGAGCCCCGGGAGGAGGAGCGGCGCTGGGCGGGGCCGGGAGGGGTGTGGTGGGTGTGGGCTGAGCGGCGCGCGCACCCAGGTGAAGAGGCGCTGAGGAGGAAGCCGACTCCGGAGCGCTTAAGAACGGGTAAAGTTTGCACATGTAAAGTGAGATCGTTTCCGTGGGAATTACACGTGTAGGCAGCGGAAAAGTTTTTGTGGGATGGGAATTGGACCCGCAACTTTTAGAGAGTTTTAGCATGACATTTTTAAGAGTTTATAGGATGAAATATGTCTAGAAAATAACTTTGATGCGTATAGAAAGGCGGTTGTTTCAAACCATTAAAAAATAAGTTTATCTTTTTCTACCCTTTTCGACCGTCGGAGATTTACGGAATATTACTAAATGGCTTATGATTACTCTGGCGTTCTTCTGATATTTTTCTCTGTTTTTTCTGAGGACACTGAATTTTTGCAATAACAGGGAATGCATCGACACAAAATTTTAATAAGTTTAGACATTTGTGTTTATTCTACTGGAAATCATAGGCAATTCAAATGGCACTGTGCTCTTGGTATATGTCACCTGTATATCCAATTATTTTTCTTTAATAAAAAAAAGTGACGTCACACAGGAGGGTACTAAAATGTATTGTTTTATAATCATTGTACAGTTAACAACCAAATTAATTTCTCAAATGTAAATTTTTCAGGAATAGAAAAATGATTGAATGTTGTTCGAATTGGTAGTTGAAGTTGGATAGTATTTGACTGTATACTAGCTGAGTCACTTAATCTTTTGGCCTCAGTTTCCCCATCTGTAAAATGGGGATAATAGTACTTACCTCACAGAATTGCTGCCAGAATTAAATGAGTTAGTAAATGTGAAGTCAACAGTTCTGGTTGCATAGTTAGCCTAGTTAAGTGTTAGCTATTATGAGTAGCAGCAGTAGTTGAATAAAATGAGTATACATTTCATATCTGAAACTGGGCATTATACATGTGCTTTTAAGAATAGCTCCTAAAAATTGTGCTAATTTTTTGGTCTTTGATTTATAATTGTAATTTTAAAATATTCTATTCATCACTGCTTCCCATATGCTGTTTTCAAGACCATCAGTGATTTTTTTTTTCTTCCCTGAAAGCAGTTAACATAGTGCTTGACTCCTTGGGGGGGGAGCTTTCATTAAACTAAGGAACCTCTTCTTGAATCCTTTCATAAAGTAGAATTATTTGGTAGTAGAACAATTATTCACACATTTGCTTTTAAATTATTTTTAATACTTTATTTAGTGATTTTATACTTCTATAGTATGTTTGTTACCCTTGTCTCCACAGTACATTTTTGCTGTGACTCACATAAAAAAAAAAATCCATTCACATGTCATTGTTTTTAAGTAGTACACTATACTCCAAATTGATATCACAAGATTTTAGACCTGAAAGAAACCTTAGAGTTCGTCTAGTATTACAGATGTGGAAACAAGGATTTAGAATGAGACGAGAGAATGGCTGCATGAAAGTGCTAAGAGATAGCATAAGGATTTAAATGAATTACAGGTGTTTTCAAAAGCTCTGTGTATATAATAAATATTTCTTGGTACTACAAAAGAGCGGGAAGACTGTTTCTCTTTTACATACAGGTAAATTTTTAAATGCTCAGAATCATTCACAGTGGCTAATGCTCAGAATACTGTATTCCCATGTGGTCTAATAGCATCCATATTTAGAAATTAAACTTATAACATTGTGCAGTATATAAATATGTATTTCTGACATTCGTAGGGCAAGGGGTAAAATTTTTGCATTTTAGTAACAAAAAAGTAATACAGTCTCTAATAGATAAAGATTTAAGTTCCTCACTTTTTTGTATTTGATGTACTGATATATAAAAACACTTTTTAAATATGTTTGCTTGACCACACTTGTGGATACCAGGAAATCATTTCTTTTTCTATACTATCCTAAAATCTGAGTCATTACAAAATCGGTGCTTTGAGTGGGCACGACTCTGAGAAAAGCATAGGTTACAACTGTTTGAAATGCAATTAGGATATATTTGTTCCAGAATAATATAGACTGTCCATGTGAATATGATTTTCAGCAAATAGATTGAACTCAGATACCTTAGTTTTAAATACCTTAAAGTGGTATATGGTATTTTAGTAATAAAACCAGTGAATCACTTGGATATTATCATTTAAATTTTATGTTGTCTCCAGGAATATATTTGTAAAACACTAAGTAAACTCTTAATTTTCAAACTGTAAGAAGATTTTGCAGATGCTCCATATACTATTCAGCCTTCTAGTAAGCAGTAAATGAAGTACATTTAGGGAAAGAGCATCCACATTATATCAGAGACTTGCCCAGTAGCATTGGTACCTTGGACATGTCATATAACTTGAATCTCAGTTTCTTCATCTGTGCAATGAGGATGTTAGGCTAGGTTAATTGATTTTGCAAGCATTTAAGTATCTGCTAGAACTAGGCATTCATGTTTCTGAAATCAAAAGATAAGTTCCCTGCCTTTAAGTGGTTTACGGTTGAGTAGGGAAACAACACTTAAAAAGATGATAATTCTATAATGGATGTATGAACAAGGTAAAACAGAAATTTAGAGGAAGGTGACCTAAATTTGAAGGGGAGGGGAGGTGGGTGTCAGGATAGCAAGTGAGAGGAGGGAAGAAGGGGAAAGAGACTAGTTTAAAACTATCATGGAGATATTTATGTTTGTACTGATTCTTGAAGATGTTGAATATTTACTGGAATTTCTAGGATGGCATGACAGGAACATTCCAGAATGCACAGTGAGTGCAAGGCATGAAATAGGGTTAAATGTTTTTGTATGCTTTAATATGGTCTCCAGAGTAGTCTGCATCCTGGGAAGTATGCAGGATGATTGTTGGGGTGAGAGAAGAAAATGTTAAAACTTAAGTATATTCTATTATTATTTTCCTTTTTAAATTTCTGGTTTTCATTTGCTTTTTGTGATGTTCATACTAGTAATACATGTATATAGTCTACAAATAATTTCTAAACATTTATAATATTTATATTTTTCCAAAGAACTAGGATTAAAATTTAGGTCTGCTCTTTCAGTTTCCAAAACCTGGTTAATTACCTGAATGAATTCCAAATTGAGGTACAGATGTGTGTGTTGTCCTTTTCAAAAGTGACACTGTATTTTGAAAGTTCTAAGACATCTTTTTAAAAATTTTAATGTTAAAAATACAGTTTTTGACCACTCATTCCTGTGGATACTATTTTTTCTATTAGACAATGTATCTATTTCCAAGAAAGTTATATTTTAGAAGAGATTTCATTTGTCCATTTGAGGCAACTGTGAGAAAATAGCAATTAGCCTAAGAAACAAAATCATCTAAGTGGAAAGGAATAGAAACTAACTGCTTACCTCTAGGATGCTATGGACAGAACTTTAGAAAATGTCAAATATTACAAGAATTTTGCCTCTTCCAAAACTGATTTTAACATGATGGTATTTTCAAGTTTTAAGAATATTCCTTAAAGCTTTAAAACTATGAAAAAATAGCTCTTCCTAGTTTTAAAAGGCTGTTGTTAAAAAAAATACATCACCAGTGACCTTAATAGGCTGCATTTAAATTTTTTATTTTGGCTATTTAAGATAATATTTTGGTGAAACTAAGCTTGACTATGGTATATCTTTGTTAAAAATTATTCTTGATTTCTACATTAAGTTACTGTTCTAAAAAATGGTACATGTATGGGATAAAAAGACTTTCTTAAAATACAGCTGTAGGTTATTTAGTTTTGTAATTGCTTTTGAGTTGGCAGAATATTTTTGAGGGGGATGAGAGTACAAGAGTGTCCTCATGAAGCCTCAGAAATTTAAAAATAGAGGTCACCAAGTAAAAGTAGTAATCAAATTAAAAATGGATTTTGTAGACTGATTTTAATCCTTTCCTAAGTTAAATTTGAATTTTTATCAACTTGCTTATACTCAATTAAGATCAAAACTCAGAAATTAATTGGGAATTTTATAAGATGTTGTTTCCCCTGTAATTTAACCCTTCCCACTTCCCATTGGATTCTGTAATTTTATGTTTTTTGTATAAGTCTTTGAAAATTGGGCACCTTTGGTAATAGAATCTGGGTTTGCCTCTTGTTCAGACCTATAAGGTGTTAGAGTTTGATATTCCATATAGTTCTACTATATTGTAATAGCTATTCTTAAAAAATAGAGTTGTTTAGAGAAGGTTCAGAAAGAGTTTAGTTGCAAGTGATGGAAGTATGAAGTTCAATTAACAAGACATTTATTGAGCCCTTGCTTTGTTCTAGCACTTGGGGCACAGTTTCTGCTCCCAATAGCTTTAAAAGATGATAGAAAGAAACATATATACATGTATGGTAAAGGTAAAATATGTTTAAACCATGATTCTCAAACTTGTTCCATTGTCCAAACACCTGCAAATGGTCCTATTTGCACAACACCCTGAAATATGATATAATTAGTTGTATCATATGATTTTTTTGCTAGAGAGTCTGAAAGATTTAAAACAAATTATGGGAGGAAGCCCTTAGAGAAATTCTATTACCTTATTTTTTTTTCTCCCTACAAATTGGGAAAACATAATCCCTTTTGGATTTTAGGTGCTAAATCTTGGTTCAGTTCATGAAATGACTGTATTCCAAGGGAGCATACTTTGAGAACTACTACTGTGATGAGCTATATTATGGGGTGTTTGGAGAGTGCAGAGTAGGTATAACTACTACGGGAGGACAGCTGGGATTAAAAATATTTTATTAGGTTTTATTCAAGAGGTTATAGTTTTTTAGCCAGGTGTTTTTTTTTTTTTTTTTTTGAGACAGAGTCTCACTCTTTTCCCCAGGCTAGAGTGCCGTGGTGTCAGCCTAGCTCACAGCAACCTCAAACTCCTGGGCTCAAGCAATCCTTCTGCCTCAGCCTCCCGAGTAGCTGGGACTATAGGCATGCGCCACCATGCCCGGCTAATTTTTTCTATATATATATTTTTAGTTGTCCAGATCATTTGTTTCTATTTTTA
>CAUYSK010046692.1:0-40414 GCA_963575035.1 Avahi laniger
TTTTTTGAGACAGAGTCTCACTGTGTTGCCCGGGCTAGAGTGCCGTGGCGTCATCCTAGCTCACAGCAACCTCAAACTCCTGGGCTCAAGCGATCCTCCTGCCTCAGCCTCCCGAGTAGCTGGGACTACAGGCATGTGCCACCATGCCAGGCTAATTTTTTTTCTATATTTTTTTTTAGTTGTCCATCTAATTTCTTTCTATTTTTTAGTAGAGACAGGGTCTCGCTCTTGCTCAGGCTGGTCTCGAACTCCTGACCTCGAGCGATCCTCCCGCCTCGGCCTCCTAGAGTGCTAGGATTACAGGCGTGAGCCACCGTGCCCGGCCTGTATTTTTTTTTTTTAACAGTCAAGGTTTGCACAGTTTGATGAAATTGGAGACAACTCTAAATTTCAGATGGACAGTGTACCTAGGAGGAAATATACCACCTGTCCTCTAACACACTGTTTCTTAATGAATAGACTGAGGGCCAATTGTATCAGCATCGCCAGGGGATTTTACTATAAATTTAGATCCCCTGGCCCTCCTCAGACTCTTTTAGGGTTAGGTCCAGGAATATGTTTTTTAAATAAGGACCCTCGGGAATGTTTTTCACACTAAAGTTTAAGAAGTCCTGCTGGAAGACATTGCAAACTGCAAAATACAGTGTGACCATGAGCATCATCCCAGGCTGTGGACGCTGGGTGTGGCTCTGGCAGAGAATCTGACCGTGCGAATGCAAAGGGACTGTTTGTCAGCTATTTAACTGACTAATTGCAGAGCCAGAAAACAGCCCGGGTCTGCTGAACTTCTCTCCTTGTCACAGTGCTCAGTATAAAGTAAGTTCTCAATAAACGTTTGCCGTCATTAGGATACGAGAAATAACAATACTTACCATCCTCATCATCGTTCTAACAGACTATTCTGTTCATTGCTATAATTTTTTGAAATCCCTGTTTGCAAACCCAATGTTTCCATTGGCAGATGGTTCCTAAAGAATTATCCAGGAAGCTGTGGCCTTTCCAGGAAGAGGGATTGGACAGGCTCCTATCAGATTGGTACGGCTGAGTCGAAAACATAGTGTTGTTAGAAGATAATGTTGTCCTGCCTCCTAATTTTATCTGCAGGTTTGGAGTCGGTTGATGTGAATTCCTGTCTCGCCTCTGCTACCGACTGGGTTTAAAGAAGCCAGTATCTGTGTGTACGCGTGGGTTTCCCTGCCTGGGACAGGAGAGGTCTCAGTCCAGGGCTGCAGACACGAATGTTTACAGGGCAGGCAGGACGCGCAGATGCGTGGAATGGCAGGGATGACAGGGACTTAAAGATATATGGGTAAAAAAAAAAAATCCTGGCGTGGGCCAAATTAAATGTTTTGTGAGCCAAATGGGGCCTGCAGGCTGCCTGTTCTCAATCTCTGGTCAAAACATTTTCTAATTTCCCTTAGAGTTTTGTGAAATTAACCTTGAATTTAGGAAGAGTAAGAATGCCTGGCACATAGTGGGCACTCAACAAATATTTGCCAAACAAATGAATGCAATATACTCACATGCACAGATAATTTACGTAATCTCTATCTGTTTGTGTATACACGTACATATCTGTAAGTACCGTGTGTATGCATCCACTGGATACTAAAGTCCAATATTTTTTAGATATCTGTAATATACCTTCCTTTCATCTTCATCTTCAGAGTCCCCCTCACCTCCTGCCGCACATCCCTAGCACAACTTTACAAGTTCTGAGCCCAAATAACACTTACAAACAGAAATAGCAGGAACTATGGAACCCAGACATTAGATCAAATTAATTATTGATGACAAACAAGTCTTTAGCTTTCCGAGACAGTACGGCCTTGTAGTTAGGAACGTGGGGCTTTGAAATCTGTTCTGGGTTCAAATTCTGACTCCACAGCTTAGGACCTGTGTGACCTTGGCCAATCCACCTGCCCTCACTCTGCCACATCTTCCTCATTCGTCAAACGATACAATAAAACCAACTTCTACGTTGTCATGAGAACTAAACAAAATGCCATTTGTAAATCACTTAGCGTAGTTTCTTGCACATGGTAGATATTTAGCACATGGTGGATCCTATTAACCCACAAAGCAGTGGGAATTTCTGATCCTGAAGACACAGTCAATAGAAACTCGACAAAAATGTGAGAAAAAAAAAAGAAAATAAGCCAGTAGCTTTCGCAGAGAAGTGAAAGCAAATTAGGAAACTAAGCACATAAAAGCCATTCTTCCCAGCAGAGCAGGATTCGTGGAAAGAGGGGTTAACCAGCAGTCAGAACGGTTAAGTTCTTGACCCAGTTTGGCCACATAGAAGCTCCTTAGGCAAGTCACGTACCCTCCCTGTGCCTCCACTTTCTAATCTATGACGAGGGGGCTTTGCCATCCCTGCTCTGGTGGCTCTTGGGAAGATCTGAGAAAGTGGATCTAAACGTACTTTGTAAACTGGACACTTCAACACACAGAAAAAGGCCATTGCTAGATCCTAGTTAGGCAACTTAGCAAACTGTATAGTTACCATAGCCCGGGAGGAGAGTGTTTCAGATCCTTCTGGGTCATCAGTAGCTTTTTTACTCCACCAGCGATAATGAGGCTAACATTTACTGAGGGTTGACTAGGTACCAGGCATTGTGCACTTTATCTTTTTGATTCCTCCTAGTATTTATAAGCATCAGGTATTCTTATTATCCCCATTTTACAGTTGGGGGGACTGAGGGTCAGAGTGGCCCAAGGAACTGGAAATTCATGTAGAGATCCTCTGGTATAATGATTTGCACAGGCTGGTCTATGGATTTGTGTCAACCGTGACACAGTGTTTACATAACAGTGGCAAAGTCAGACAAGCCAGGACAATGTCGTGAGCTTTCCACTTTTCCATAAGCTATGTTTGTTCAGTTTTAATGTGTAGCCAGCATTCTGGGAATATCTTTCTTATGTTTGTTAAAACATCTTTCCTTTTATAAAACAATGGAAAGTGCATTGTAATTCTTTTTAAAAGGTCCTAGTTTGCCAAAATGAAAAGCCAGTTGCATTGTGTCATTTCTGCCAATTTTGTGTGTGTGTGTGTGTGTGTGTGTGTGTGTGTGTGTGAGAGAGAAACTTTACTGGCCCTTGAAATCCTAATGTCTGGGAAGCCCTCATTTCATGTCCCATTGGAAGGTAGCGGAAGGCTCAGCTGTTCATGCCTTGTGTAGTCGACCTGTGTGCTCCTTCCCACAGGCAGAGGACGATGTAAGGCCTTGAAGGATCATGAGTCGGGAGAAAAGGATGAACTGAGTTTCCGCCAGGGAGAAGGCATCGAGATCATCGGCTTTATCGTACCTGGGCTCCAGTGGTTCGTCGGAAAGTCGATGAGCTCAGGAGGAGTGGGCTTTGTTCCCACCAGGGACATAGATCCCGATTCTTATTCCCCACTGTGAGTGTGACAGTGAGTACGTCATGGAGCTGGGCTGCCTTCCCCGGGGGTCCCTCCCTATTCTGAGCAGATCTGCAGGTGATCTCCAGGGGTGCCCTGGTAACACGGAGCCAGACAAGAACATTTTGACAGCCAAGGCTGACACAGCGAGGGATGAGGGGGTGGCCAGTGTGTGATCAGGGAATGGGTCAGTTCCGTTCATTGTAATTGATGGTCACTGTGGCCTTCCTCTGAGCAAGGAGAGGCACAACTCCAAGACACAGGGCCTGCTGTCAGGCACCAAGGGTGAAGTCTTGGTGTTTGGATTCTGCCTCTTACCCCATCCAACCAAGGGACCCCATCAAGGAAAAGACAGGCACAGAGAGCAACAGATTCCAACTCGGTGAGCGGACATTCCCCTTCCACGTGGGACTGGGGGGTTGGTCTCATGTAGGTCTTCACTCATTCAGCTTTCAAGCTAAAAGCTTAGTGTGTGAAGTCCATGTCGGCTAGGAGAGCAGAGTGCATCTTTTACTCTTCACTGCTTGGAACCCAGGAAGGCTTGCCCTGAGGAGCAGACCTATGGGTTGGCCAACCAGCAGATGGCCAGCCTGTCCCACCCACGCTGTCATGGAGGGCTAGCAAGTGGAGGTATTGCCAGTGTCCCTGAGGTGGGCTTCCTGCACGGGGACAGGAAACGGTAGGAGCCTGTGCACTTAGAATGGTGCTTGCCACAGCAAGTGTGTGTTCAGTAGGCGTTAGCTCTTACTGTTCCTGTTCTTGTCATTGTTGTGCATGGTCGTCTTTGAGAGGCAGTTTTAATAGGATATTGGGGGCAAGTGTCAGATTTCATAAAAGACTTCTGCACCTCACACCTTGCCCCAAATGGCAATAACTCAGTACCACTATAGTAATTATCACATTTTAGCTGGCTTAGTGGTAAGGGGTACACTGTTACACTGAATAGCAGCATCCTCTGTGTCACATGACGTGGCAGTATGACTTTCTCCTTATTTCCGCAGTGTCATCTGCTGGCCTGCACCTGGTCAGCTGTGGGACCCAATGCACCAGAGATTGCACATTTAGTACAAAAGGGGAAGATGAGCCAGGAAACAGGAAGGGGTCAAAGAAGAAGAGAGGAGAACTGGCCCCTTTTATACCCCTCAGAACACTCTCTAGATAGAAGACATCCCTGAAACACAGCCATCAGGGGATAGATTTTGAGCTCGGAAGAATGACAGCCAAACAGCCTGGAAGTCTATGCACTATTCCCTTGTTTGACCACTGGGGGGCACTCTTAGCCTGTGTTCATTTGGTGTTGCGTTTCAAAGGTCTCAGCATTTGCCGAAGTCTCCATCCCCTTCTTGTAGGTTCTCTCCTTGTGCTGGTATATTACTCCCTAAAGTGTGTGTGTGTGTGTGTGTGTGTATTTAAATGGCTAAATTAAAAAATAAGTAATATTGATAAATTAATGCACTTAAACCAGCAAAAAGAACATAGGAGAAAAGCCAGTATTTTATAGTATTAAAATTTAAAAAATTATATTTGTGTTATATCCCTCTTTTATTCTTTACATTGTTTATCTGTGTCTGCTTCATAACTTAATTTCTCGCATCTATTTTTGTTGATGAGAATTTTGTTGTTAGTGTCATAGCCATCTCTTTGCAGGTAAGCAGTTTTTTTCTTACTGGTTGTCTTTTCTAAAGATTTTCTTTTTGTCATTGATGTTTTACAATTGTACCATTATATGTCCAGATGTGATATATTCTATTATATTTTTATAGCAAATTGTCCACTTCCTTCTTCATAAAGTGTATCATTTAGTCATTATTTCAGTGGAGATCTGTGGGTTATAAATATTCTCAATCTTCAATATTTGTTTGTCTTAAATATACTTAAAATAGATTCTTGAATGATAACTTAGCTAGGTATAGAATAGTATCTTCAAAGTGTGGAGAAAAAATAACTATTCATATAAAATTGCAAATCCATTTTGCCAGGGATTTGTTCATTTTATTAGTCTTTTCAGAGAATCAGTTTTTCTTTTGTTGACCATCTTTATTGTTTCTTTATTTTCTATCATAACATTTCATTAATTGGAGTATTTACCTTGATGATTTTCTTCTACTTTTTTGTTTTTATTTAATTAATTTATGTCCTTATCTTTTATATTTAAATCTTTTGTCCCATGAAATTGAACAGTTAAGTAATAGATAATTGAACCTAGAAAGAAGGATTAGAAGAAATAGACAAATTTTAAGACCTATAACCTTAAACAAATGGACATTTTGTTAAAAATGATATTTTTATTTATTTTGCTCAGGACTTGGTGAGCTTCTTCAATCTGAAGACTCATACCTTTCTTCAGTTCTGGAAAATTCTCGATCATTCTTCCTTTGAATATTGCTTCTCTCTCATTCTTTTTAGTCTCTCTTCTGGAATTCCTGTTAGAGGTATGTTGGACTTATTCTATCCTCAATCTCACTCAGTTAGTTCTTTTATATTTTTCATCTTTTTGTCACTCTAGGATACATTCTGGTTGATTTTCTCAACATCATCTTCAGTTTCACTAGTTCTCTCCTCTGTATAACTAAACCTGCTGTTTAACCCATCCATGTAGTTTTTAATTTCTATGCCTTTATTTTTCATTTCTAGACTTTGTATTTTGCTATTTTTCACATATGGTTATTTCCCCTTACAATGTTTCATCTTTTCATTGTAGCTTCTATTTATTCTTTTTATTTCATTGCTTTAACCATATTTATTGTAAGTTATTCTTCAGATACTGTCATTTCTAGTTTTTGTAGTGTTAATTAATCCAATTTGTGCATCTTCTGGTTCTCTTTGTGATTAGTTCATTTTCTTGTGTAGTTTGTAGTTTTTGTTATGGGAACTAATTTTCATCATTTTAAAAGGTGGACTTTGCATGAATCCTGAACTGAAGAATATCTCCCTGCAGAGGAGGTTTTGCATTTGCTTTTCTTGGAATCTTAGGAACTCATGATCCAGGACAGATTTTTTAATGTTAAGTTCATTGAAAGTGGTGTCTACACTGTGCAGTGCAAATTCAGATCCCACACCTCCCCATGGTGTAGAGAGTTTTTCTTCCAGGGACTCCGATGGATGGAGAGCGTGTTCTGGGCAGATAGGAAGAAGTTTCCCAATCCCCTCTTTATGAGAGTTTCAGCCTTTTTAGACTCCAGGCTTTGTGTGGGGAGCTTAATTCAGCTCCCTGCTTCACACAGATCCAAAATCACATCTCCTGCCTCTGGGGGGCATTATAAGGTCACGCCCAGTTCTGAGGGTCGATGTCCTAAATGAAACCTTCAAGGTCTTTAGACATCTGCTTTCACCTACCAACCTAAATTTGTTTTCTCCTTTTGTTTCTGGCTACCAGAGATTTCCCTTTCTTTTCTTAAAGTGAAAGTATGTATTCAAATATCCATCTTTGTTACATTTATCCAGGATTTTTCTGTATGTGTTGGGGAGAATAGCTCCCGTAGAGCACTTCAGCCTGCCAGATTGCCAGGAGCTTTGCCATATTCTTCCAACCCAGTTTTCATGTTTGGAAATCCCTCATGTAACCTGTCCAGCTTGCTAGATTCTCTCTAAATACCTGGAACTGGGATGGTAGCAAATCAGCTGTGCGGCCGTGGGCACAAAGGGAGAAGACCTCCCGTTTCCATCTCAGCGTTACCACTTTCTAGCTGTGCAATTCTGAGCATATCACTGAACCTTTCTGAACTGATTCTTTCATCTACAAACATGGCTTTTTTTTTTTTTTTTTTTTTATACAGAGTCTCACTGTGTTGCCCGGGCTAGAGTGAGTGCCGTGGCGTCAGCCTAGCTCACAGCAACCTCAAACTCCTGGGCTCAGGCGATCCTACTGCCTCAGCCTCCCGAGTAGCTGGGACTACAGGCATGCACCACCATGCCCGGCTAATTTTTTCTATATATTTTTAGTTGTCTGATTAATTTCTTTCTATTTTTAGTAGAGACGGGGTCTCGCTCCTGCTCAGGTTTCGAACTCCTAAGCTCAAACAGTTGCCCGCCTCGGCCTCCCAGAGTGCTAGAATTACAGGCGTGAGCCACCGCGCCTGGCCCAAATGTGGATTTTTAAAATTCACCTCATAGGGTTGTTATGAAGAGTAAACGACATAGTAAATTTAGGAATACTTTGTAAGATTTAAGAGTTCCACAAAAATGTGGGATCATTATGTTTTTTTTTTTTTAATCCCAACCGAATTTAGTTGTGGATTTCAGTTATGTGCTGTTTTGGGGCTGAGGCTTTCACGGTGCTGGGGAATCTGGAGATCAGGCCAGAGAGCGGGGGGCTCAGTAAATGTGGTGGGAAGAGCCCTGGGCCAGATGTCAGGACATGGCTCTAGTGCCACTTCAGCCACTGGTTAGTGGTGTGACCTTGAGCAATTCGTATAAGACGCTAGTTTTCTCTTCTTTGGCTTTCAAACTGCATTTATCTGAACTTTGGGAACAAATGGGAAGTGGCCGACCACAGCACCCCTGTCCCATCCCCTCCCTGAACCCTGCTTTTAGAGAAGCTCTTCTTATGTCCTGCTCTACCACTCCCTAAGCACTGACTTCATTTCGCTGTGCCTCAGTTTATTTGCCTGTAAAAAGGGGATAAGAAGAGTGCCAGCCTCATACAACAATTGCATGGATTAACCGAGATAACAGTGTCTGATTCATCATAAGCATCCCCAAAGTATTAATTGTTATTAACTCTTGGGCTTCCAAGCTAATTTTGTTTTAAAAAATGGATTCCGACATAAAACGATCTCTATTTAGATCTGAAATAATGTTCAGACAGATACTGGATTTTATCTATCTGAACTTCCAGTTTCTAAGACATGCCTAGTTTCCAAATTATTTAATTCTATAACAAATCCTCAGTAAGTAAATTAATTTTAACAATTAGTTTATACAACAAGGTGAGTATAAAGATGTCTATTATTTATAACCATTTCTCCCCCCCGACCCTTCTTTTACCCACTTCCCATCCCTTAGCAATTTATTAATGTTACATAAACTGTGTTCTATGTCATAGAATCACATGTCAACAAATGTGAAAGATTCCTTCTAACCATAGGCAAACTTTCTTTATTGTTCATCTAGATTATATCACCTATCCCTAACTTTTTCTTGAAATAATCTAGGGACAAAGAAACTTCTTTTAATGGTCCCTCTTCAACCCTTACATTTAGGGGAACCAATTCCTCTTTCTTCTATTAAAAATGGGCACCATGTGGTCCCAAAGAATGGGTAGAGGTTGAGAGAAGGGGCTTCGTTTTTCTTGGGAGATGAAGTTTTAAAGGAGGGGTGTCTTCACCCCCACTTTGACCTACTTGGCAACCACCCTGCTTCGTTCTCCATGCATGAGGTGCTGGCAGCTCTCCTGCCTTGGCAGTGTGAGCACAGGGCGAGAGTGAGCTGAGGAGTCCAGTTTCAACTGTGAGCAAATGGGTCGATGGTTTCTCGTCGTCCTTCATACCTCCTAGTGCAGAGAGAAAAAGGGATTGAGTCTGAAACCTTGCACCGATCGGGCTCTATGTGTTTTGCAGGAGCAGGAACTCCGCCTTTCTCAGCGATGAGGAAAGATGCTATCTGTGGGCCCTGGAAAGCGACCGGAAGGCTGAGTGTGCCAACTTTCTCTCCACCCTCGCTCACACTGATATCACATCCGTCTACCGGCTCAGTGAGTGTTGTCCTCAAACCCCCTTGAGAGCTTGTCTCAGGCTCCTTGAGATTAAGAGAGAAATAAAAGACCAGAAATAAAAGACCTCTAAATTCTAATCCCACTCATGAATTTGGGGCCATGCCCACCATGCAGTTGATGACCTGGATCGTATTTGATTAGCAGTATTTCACTTTAGATTTCAGATAATTCTTGGGTTGCACAGGACACACTGCCTAGAAACTATAAGATAGGATGAAATCAACTCATCTATACCAAGGGTAAGCAGCTGTATTGGGCCTTCCATCCTAATCCGGGAAACCTTCCTGAGTCATTGCTAAGGTCTCTCCTTCTAGGGCTGGAGTAGATCCCCAGTGACAAAAATGGGGCTATAGAACATTACAGCTGGAAGGGCCCTAAGAGATGATTTCCTCCCTCACTTTACAGATTGGGAAACCAAGGCCCAAGTGAATTAGTGCCTGAGCTAGGATAAGAACTGCCCTCCCCTAACTGCGAGTCAGGGCAATCCGTATCACCACGCTGCCCCCGACATGAAATGTCACTGATCCTTGGGTGGGCGAGGGGTGCTCAGTGCTCAGCACAGTTTTCAGCTGTGTCTGAAGGAGTGAGTGAATGAATGAATGATACTCATTTCCTTCACTTTATTAAAAGCCCACTGCTCTGTGTCAGGAAGTACTTTCACTCACTGACGGTGGTTTGGGGAAGGCGTTTGGTTTCTCCCATCTCTTCAGTGTGATGATGTTATATCTACTACTGTGTGGCCAGATTAGAGGGGCCATGTTTCATGGGTACAGCCAGAGACTATGCAGAAAGAACCCTCAGGCCACCTCCTGAAAGAAGAGAGGGGAGTTGGAGGCTTTGTCCCTGCATAAGGGGCATTCGTGAGAGCACCTGTCCCAGACATTGGCACCCAGCCCCAGCAGATCACGCTGCTCCACGAGGCTGAGCCAGGAAGCTGGAGCTGAGGGCAGTGACCAGGAGGTGGGAGCTGAGGTCTGCTGGGTAGCAGACTTGTATCAAAGAGTTCTGCCAACTGTTGATCCAATGGTTGGGAGAGATTCAGGATCAGGGCCCAGGTAGCACATTGCGGCAGTGCTGGGTGCAGGCTGCAGCTTGTGGTTGTGCAGGCTGCCCCAGCACCGAGGCAGCCAGCAGAGAGGGCATCTTACTGGTAAATCCCAGCTCCCCCAGGCCCAGCCCTGGGGAAGGAATGCCCCTCTAATGCTTCCTCCCAGAGGGGGTGCCACTTTGTAACCCATGTTCCATTTGTGCTCTCAGTGTCCTGGCCTGGAGAGAAATGGTGGTGGTAATATTGGCATGTGCCCCTCAGTGTCAGAGAGGCCAGGGCACAGGAACAGCTCTCCTGAGCCAATCCTGAATATCTGCAATGACAATCACAGCAGAAGCCCTTCCCGGATAGCAGCACTGTGGCTGCGTTAGCCAAGAGCAGTGACTTCTTCACTGCCAAACCTCAGGTGTCTCCTTGGTTCTAAGCTACTTTAATTTCATTTTCGTGGTGTTAGGTGGCTGTGCCGCAGTCGCCTTGGCCTTTGCGACTCCCCTTTTCTCTCTGACTGTGCCTTTCCAGTGTCCCTCACTGGCTACTGTCTGCCAGGAAAGCCTATGTTCTTCCGGGATATTAACGAATTCTCCTCTTCCTCCCTCCCCTGTGGCTTTTCTCTCCTTCCAAATGCTTCACCTGTGTGATCACATTTAGTCCTGGGACTTCGCCCAGCTCCTTGTGACCAGCTGCGGGTCACAGATCTGTATCTGAACCTCTCAGCTTTTCTCCTCGGCTCCAGACCGATTTCCTTCTCTGCTCCTGCAGGGGCCTCTGACTCAAAAATGTCTAAAAACTGCTCCGGACTCCCCCTTCCCCACCTCCTCCACTAAGTTACTTCAGGGAACAAAACTGGGGACCTCAGATGTATCTTTGCTCTTTTTTCTTTGCCCCTCACTTCTGGCCCCTCGGTCCCACTGCTTTCACGAGGCACAGTGTCCGGCACGTTGTACTGGCCACTGGACAAATGTCTGCTGCGCGTACGATGCATGAGCGGAAGAAGGAAGAAGGAAGGCGCGACACACTTGGAAATGGGAGGCTGCGCCGGTGCTGCCGCGAGCGCTGCCCTTGGAGCTCGGTCTTGGCGCCGCCATAAACTCACCAAGGGCCTTGGGAACCACGTCCCTCTGGCCTTCAGATTCCACCGTCCCCCATACACATGCCTCTTAGCACAGAGCTTGCGTTTCCAGCTTTTCTTCTCCGACTCTGGGCTTTGTTTCCACCTCAGTCCCTGAATGTAAAGCACATGGGTTAAATAGGACCATTGGGCCTTGTTCTTTAATGACCACCCTAAGGGCCACTCACTGGTCTGGGGGACACCTGGAGGTAGAGGCATGGTGGCCCATTCTGACCTAACCCCAGATCTGTCCTTCCTCTCTACCTAGGTGGGTTTGAATCCATCCAGAATCTTCCAAACGATGTGAGCGGTGAGTAGAGATCGCGTCCCTGAGGACAGCACGCCTGTCCTCTGCCGAGAGCGCCCATCTTCGTGGCAGGTGCTCAGGGTTGCTCAACTTTGCCTGTCCTTACAGCATGCCAGCCCGAGGGCTTCAGGGAGGCCGGGTCCGGCAGAGCCTGGCAGGAGCATCCGGCCGCAGGCTCCGGACACTGCAGCAGCTCCGAGGACTCCAGCCCGGAGGAGGAGGAGCTCCTCTCGGCTGCCTCCGACAGCTATCACCTGCCGGAGCCTGATGACCTGGACGACCCGGAACTGTTTGTGGACCTAAGCACTGGTCAGGAGGAGGAGGAGGCTGAGAACTTTGCCCCCATATTGGCTTTTCTGGATCATGAGGGTTACGCCGACCACTTTAAGAGCCTCTATGACTTCTCCTTCTCTTTCCTTACTTCTTCCTTTTACAGCTTCTCCGAGGAGGACGAGCTGGTGGCCTACCTGGAGGCCTCGAGGAAGTGGGCCAAGAGGAGCCACATGACCTGGGCCCACGCCCGGCTCTGCTTCCTCCTGGGCCGGCTGAGCACCAGGAAAGTCAAACTCTCTCAGGCCAGGGTGTACTTTGAGGAGGCCATCCACATCCTCAGCGGGGCGTTTGAGGACCTGTCCTTGGTGGCCGCTCTGTACGTCAACTTGGCTGCCATCTACCTGAAGCAGAGGCTGAGGCACAAAGGCTCGACCCTGCTGGAGAAGGCAGGTGCCCTGCTGGTCTGCCTGCCAGACCGGGAGTGCAGTGCCAAGAATGAGCTCGACGTGGTGGCCTATGTTCTGCGCCAGGCAATTGCGGCAGGCAGCAGTCTCCTAGAGGCCAGGGCCTGCTTTCTCGCCGTCCGATTGCTCCTAAGCCTGGGCAGGCACGAGGAGGTCCTGCCCTTCGCCGAGCGCCTGCAGCTCCTCTCGGGACACCCCCCTGCCTCAGAGGCTGCGGCCACCATCTTGAGTTTTCTGTACGACAAGAAATATCTTCCACACCTTGCAGTGGCCTCTGTCCGGCAGCATGGTACCCACAGTGCCCAAGGGATGTCTCTTCCTATCTGGCAGGTCCACCTGGTCCTCCAGAACACCACCAAGCTCCTCAGTGTTCCTTCCCCAAGCTGGGGTGAAGTTTCCACCCTGGCCTGCCCCACACTCAGGCAGGCGCTGGCCAGCTGTGAGGAAAAGGCAGACTGGAGCACCCAGAGAGCCCTGTGTCTCATCCTGTCCAAGATGTACCTCCAGCACAGGTCTCCTGATGGTGCCATACACTACCTGAGCCAGGCCTTGGCGCTAGGGCAGCTGCTGGGGGAGCAGGAAGCCTTTGAGTCTTCCCTCTGCCTGGCGTGGGCCTATCTCCTGGCCAGCCAGGCGAAGAAGTCTTTGGACATCCTTGAGCCACTGTTATGCTCCCTGAAGGAGACAGAGAGTGTCACCCAAGAGGGAGTGGTCCATAACCTCCTGGGACTTGCATTTCAAGGTGAAGGCCGGGTGAACAGGGCAGCCAAGAGCTATCTTCGGGCCTTGAACAGAGCCCGGGAGGTGGGAGATGTGCGTAACCAGGCAGTGACTATGGCCAATCTTGGCCACCTGACCCTTAAGTCCTGGACTCAGCAGCCAGCCAGGGACTATCTCCTACAGGCTGTCCGACTCTATTCCGAACTCCAAGCCAGCAAAGAGACGGACATGGAATTAGTACAGGTGCTTCTCTGGTTGGCCCAAGTTCTGGTTTCTGGAGGCCAGCTGGCCCATGGCCGCCTTTGTTATGAAATGGCATTGCTGTTTGGCTTAAGACATCAGCACCTGAAGAGTGAGTATATCCTGCGCTGCTGAAAAGCTGTAGAGAAAAGTGTTGGAGCAAGTGTTGCCCATCTCCTATGTCAGGTCATCTCATTCATGTCCCTGCTTTATGTTCAGGTCAGCTTCAGGTCACCAAATCCCTCTGCCATTTCTACAGCTCCGTGTCCCCAAATCCTGAGGCATGCATCACCTACCATGAGCACTGGCTGGCGCTGTCCCAGCAGCTCAGGGACCGGGAGATGGAGGGGAGGCTGCTGGAGTCCCTCGGGCAGCTCTATCGGAACCTGAACACGGCCAGGTGAGTCCGGGCTCAGGGACCATCCTAGAAGCAGCTTTCCTCCCTTAAGGAGCAGCAGGGTTCTTTCTCTCTGGAAGTGAAATCCAAATGCATATGGTATAGGCATTGTGCAAAAAAGCAGGGACTCTGCGGCTACCATATGGTACCATCTGTCACTTATTAGCTGTGTGGCCTTGGGCAAGTTAATTTCTCTGTGCCTCAGTTTCCTCATCAGTGAAAGGAGGATGATAATGGCATCTAACCTGTAGTGTTATTGTGAAGGATAAGTGAGTTAATGCTCATGGAACTCTTGGAACAGTGATGTTAATTTCATCACTGTTACTTGTGTGTTTCCATGACTACTCCTCCCAGGACCATGGCTGAGGGTGAATATTCAGAGAGGGAGCAATTAGACCTAGGACTGAGGAACCTTTAGGAGATCTTCGTTACCTGAAGACAATTGATTTTAAAGAAAGGACACTTAACTTAAATAAATCCACTGAAAGGCGGGGTGTAAAATTTCATCGCGAAAAAAGTTCAGTTGAGACCTTACCTTTAAAATGAAACTGGAAATTATGAGATGACATTTAATTTCACCTTTTAATTAGGAATACTTAAATTATAATTGCCACTATGCACCAAGTCTTAGAATAAACATACAATAAAAAAAGGAGTGTTGACTTTTTGGCTTAATCGTGTTGACCAAATTGCATAATAGCACAACGAGACATTCTTTGTTTTGTGACTGACTTTTCAGCAGTGTCGCAAAAAGCCTCATTTTTGCAAAAATATATCAGAATCTAACCGTTTAACCAAAAGATCTTTTAACCCTTTGATATTCAAAATAATTGGCACTTAAATCTTGCCATGTCCTGCTGATTTTCTCTTCTTTTTCTCTTCCCTGGTCTAATGCTGCTTAATCCTCCTTGCCAGTGGGCAGCCTATAGTTCTGCTCTGTAACAAGCCTCAAATTGATTCCATTTAATCCTACAAGGTTTGCAAGATTTTCAATTTCATTTGCAACAGATTTGCATTGTAGTATTGTATTCGTAATTGTGAATGGCTTCTAAAATAGAGCAGGGATAATTGCTATGTTGAACAGAGGGCAGTGGTTGAGGAGAAGCTAATTAAATGACATTTTTTGCTTTTCTAGGCAACATGTGAGGGAACGGGAGGCTCCAGCCCCACTCTGCTTTTATTCCAGGGCACTCCAGAAATTTGGATGCTTCTGGAGCAGATCCAGAAGGCAGGCCGGAATTAACCATAGAGACGACATAGCCATGTGCTCCTGGTGAGGCATCGTGTAGGGTTGGGCTTTGGGAAAGGAGGATTCTAAGGGACTGGAGCAAGTGGCACATCTGTCTCAGGCTTTTTGCCACCTCTCGCTGCTGTGCAAACTCAGCCTTGAATACTGCTCCCAGCCGTCACCTGTCCCACTGCCATCCTTTGCTCCCCAGCGCTCCTCCCACCTAGTTGTCTAAAACCACTGAAATCCTAAGGGGGAAGCCGGAGGGAAAGCCCTGGATGCTGTGGACACGGAGCGTAGAGGCCTTATTTAAGGCAGTGTGCAGGGTCGCTTAGGTGGTGGGGGTGATGGCGACGAGGTCAGGAGTGGGGCTGCAGAGGGCCCAGGGAGTCACTGGAGGAAGCTGGCAGCCAGGGAGCTGGGAGAGGAGCCAGGAAACCTGATTCTGCCCTGACCTACTAAAGTGTCCTGAAGCAAGTCACTTTTCTTGGTTACTCCGTTTATAAAGTTAAATTGCATCAGGTTCCTTCCAGTTCTAAAATGTTGAGTCTGAGACCAGCTAGCTTCACTGGATGTTAGCACCAGAATTCCTGCTGCCTCTGAAGGGTTTTGAATTTGGGGGGCAGATGCTTGAAGTTGTGGGTTTTCTAAGGGGCCTTTGAGATCAAAGACCTAAGCTTTTGGGGTTTGAAAAACTCTACAGTATGTTCAGAAGTTCTTGGGGGCAGACATTAGGTCTAGCACAGAGGTGGGCACAGAGGAGACATACAGAACGTGTGTTGGGGGCAGCCGAGGGGTTAATTAGTTACTAATTTCACCAGCTCACAGCCCTTGAGCTGCAGCTATATGCTGACTGGGTGGCTGATGATTGAGATGGAAAACGGGGGACTTTACCTGGGGGAGTGTGTGGCTCCTTTGCTCAGGACTCAGGTATGAAAGAAAAGCGCTTACAGCTTTTGGCTCTCTGGTCTTTAGTGACAACTATAGTAGTCAGAATGCCATAAATGGAACCTCAGATGTCCATTCTAATAGCTGCTTGGGAATACTGGCCTAGATAGTACCAGCCACAGAACACAGTGGGTCTCGTCTTAGGGAGTCTCCACCATAAGGAAACAAATGATGCAGAATGAATTAGAATATCAGGGATTTGCACCCAAAGGAGGAAAGCATTTTTTTTTCCCTAAAATTAAATAGTTGCTTAAGGTAAAAAACATTAATTAAACCAGTATTGAAGGTTATAAGTTGAAAAATAAAGGCCCTCTCTGAACTTCCTTTTCCACAAGACTCTTCTGAAGTAAATACTTAGAGACTTTTAAATATCCATCAAGAAATATTTCATGCATATGAATATCAAATATATTGGCATATATTATCATTCTCTATATTAAATAAATATTAGATATATTTAAACTTTGGGGGAACTGCCAGACTGTTTTCCAAAGTGACTGCGCGATTTTACATACCCATTTGCAATATATGAGGTTTCCAATGTCTCTACGTCCTCACCAATACTTATTTTCTTTTCTTTTTCCAATTTTTTTTTTAGTTTTATTTTTATTTGACAAATAATTGCATCTATTTATGGGATACAGTGTGATATTTCCATGCATATATACATTGTGGAATGATCAGATCAGACAAATTAGCATATCCATCACCTCAAATATTTATCATTTCTTCGTAGTGAGAATATTTACTTTATTTTTTAATTTAATTTAATGTTTTTATTTCAGTATATTACAGGGGTACAAATGCCTCAGTTACATATATTGCCCTTGCACCACCCGAGTCAGAGCTATAAGCATGCCCAACCCCAGACAGCGGGCACTGCACCCCTTAGGTGTGAATTTACCCATCCCCACCAAACCTTGTTAATGGTTGTCTTTTTTGTTTTAGCCATCCTAGTGGGTGTGAAATCGTATCTCACTGCAGTCTTGATTTGCATTTCCCTAATGACTAAAGATGTTGCCCGTCGTTTCGTGTGCTAACTGGCCCTTTGTATACCTTTGGAGAAATGTCTATTCAAGTCATTGCCCATGTTTAAATTGGATTGTTTACCTTTTTATTGTTCATAGCTTATGTCTCCTTCGTCGTTCAGTTCAAGGAATCTTTTGATTTCCATCTTAATTTCATTATCGACCCAATAATTGTTTAGTAGCAAGTTGTTTAATTTCCATGACTTTGTGTAGAATTGAGGGCTGCTCTTAGAATTGATTTCTAGTTTTTATCCACTATGGTCTGAGAAGATACATTGTGTGATTTTGATTTTTTAAAATTTGTTGAAACATGTTTTGTGGCCTAAGATATGATCAATCTTGGAGAATGTCCCATGTGGCTGATGAGAAGAATGTATACTCAGTAGGTTTAGGTTACAATGTTCTGTAAATATCTCTTAGGTCCATTTGTTCTGGGGTCTCATCTAAGTCCAGAGCTTATTTATTTTCTGCTTTAATGATCTGTCCAGCTCTGATAGTGGGGTGTTGAAGTCCCTGGCAATTATTAACAGTATGCTATTATTTATTTCCTTGCTTAGCTCTAGTAGAATTTGTTCTATGTATCTGGGAGCTCCTGTATTAGGTGGCTTTTTACTATTGACTTGTAAAAATTCATTAGATATTAATTCTTCTTTAAACATTTGGTAGAATTCACCGGTGAAGCTATTTAGGCTTGTACTTTTCTTTGTAAGAAGTTTCTTGATTACTGATTCAATCTCTTTTAGTTGTTATAGGTTTATTTAGATTTTCTATTTTTTCTTGAGCAATTTTGGTAGTTTTTGTCTTTCTAGGAGTTTGTTCACTTCATCTAAATTATCTAATTTGTTAGTATAGAAATGTCACAGTATTGCTTTATAATCTTTTTGATTTCTGTGAGGTAGATAGTTGTCTCCATTTTATTTCCTGAGTCTCTTCTCTCTTTTTTATTTTTGATCAGACTAGCCAAAAGTCTGTCATTTTTAAAAAATCTTTTAAACAAACAAACTTTTGGTTTTATTGATTTTTCTCTATTGTTTTTCTATTCTCTACACCATTTACTTTGGCTCTAATCTTTATTATTTCCTTTCTTCTGTTTGCTTTGGGATTACTTTGCTCTTCTTTATCTAGTATTTAAAGGTGGAATGTTAGGTTATTGGTTTGCGATTTTTTTTCTTTCTGAATATAAGCATTTACGGCTATAAATTTTCTTATGAGTATTGCTTTTATTTCATTCTATAACTTTTGGTATGCCGTGATTTTGTTTTCATTCATCTCAAAGTATTTTCTACTTTGCGATTTCTTCTTTGACCCATTGGTTATTTAGGGATATGTTGTTTAATTTCCACATATTTGTGAATTTTCCAAATTTCTTTCTGTTACTGATTTCTAATTTCATTCCATTGTGATGGGAAAACATACTTTGTATAATTTCATTGCTTTTAAATTTATTGAGATTTGTTTATGGCCTAACATATGATCTATCCTGGAGGATGTTCCATGTGCACTTCTGAAGAATATCTATTCTGTTTTTCTTGGTGTAGGTTCTATAGATATCTGTTAGGTCTAATTATAGTTAAAGTCTTCTATTTCTTTGTTCTTATGTCTAGTTGTTCTATCCAAGTGGGTTATTAAAATCTCCAATTATTGTTGAATTGTCTATTCTCTTCCCTTCAATTCTGTCAACTTTTCCTACCTGTATTTTGGGGCTCTGTTTCTATGTGCATATATGTTTTTAATTATGTCTTCAGGATGGATTGAGTCTTTTATCACCATAAAATATCCTTCATTGTCTTTGGTGACAATTTTGGTCTTTTTATATGATATTATAATAGTATAACAACTCTAGCTGTCTTTGGTTACTGTTCACATGGTGTATCTTTTTCCATACTTTTAGTCTGTTTGTGTCTTTGAATCTAAAGTGTATCTCTTGAAGACAGCATATAGTAGAAACATTTTTTTAACTCCATTCTTCCAATCTCTATCTTTTGACTGGAGTGTTTAATATATTTACATTTAATTAATTATAAGTGAGATACAATTTATGTCTGCCGTTTTTCTGTTTGTTTTCTCTATCTCATATCTTTTTTGTTTTTCTGTTTCTCAATTTCTGCACTCTTTTGTGTTAAATAGATATTTTCTGACAGACCATTCCAATATACCATTGTCATTTCTTGTACTATATTTCTTTTGGTTATTTTCTTAGTGATTACCCTGGGGATTAATAATTAACATCTTAACTTATAACAATCTCAGGTATTTCCTGAACATGCACACAGCCCTGTACATGCATGTGGTCTTCTGGATTCCTAGGAATATTTCAGAGCTTCTCAAAGCTTCTTATGGAAATCTCATTCCCCAACTTTTCCTTTTATGTCTTTTTGTTGGCTTGTTTGCTTCAAATATTTTCACCACCTAAGGCAGTAACAATGTTAAACAATTGCTGCTGATTGTTTTTGACAAACACCTCAGGGAAAAAGGTGTTCTGCGCTGAGTGAGCTCTGAGTCAAGTCAAATAAAAACATGCCCTGTGAGTAGAGGCTTTCAGGGAACTTTTAGATAGATCAAATAGTGACAATTCTCTGGGGATGGAATTTTGGGGGATTCCAAGCTCATAGTCTCTTGCAGTGGCTGCTGGTTTTTCTAGCCACCATTTTGCGACTATTTGTTTTTAAGGCTACCACATAGCTGGTGCAAGCAGGATGGCCCTAGGACAAGTTGAAAAGTGAAAAAGCTTAGGATTCTTGATAAGATTCAACCTTTTTTCTGAAAATATGCTCCTTGCAAATCTTCGGTTAATATTGAGAGTTCTGAAAAATTTCATTTTGACAATTTTTGCCAGTGTTCTCATAGCTTTTATGGAGGAGCAGATTTTTGGAGGTCCTTTACTCCATCGTTTTAGAAGTTGATCTAGTATAGAACTTTTAGTTTTAATCTTCTATAGTTCTAAATTATGATTCTTATTCATTCAATTGGAAGGAAATAAATATCTATTTTTGCTTTACCAGCAATATGAGTGGTAAAGTAGAAAACTGGGAAATACTTTATGTGTCAGAGAAAACCCCTGCAAACATAAGGTCATTGTGCCTTTGCAAAATAGCTAGTTCATCAACGGGAACATGCTGTAATGCTATATTTATTTAGCATGTGTAAATTACCTACTCTTACAGTGCACTCAAAAAAAAAAAAAAAAAAAGAAGAGAAAAGAAAAAAAAGGAACAAAGAAAAAGACCAGCTATAGAGCCAGATAAACAAGCGTTTCTATGCACCCAGGGGGTGGTTACTGTAATTTAGTGCTAAGCTTCCTGGTAGCTGAAGTAAAAAGGGGAATGCTGTATGAGGTTCTCACTGTCTGATAAAAGAACATAAACAAATGTATTTGTCAGAGCAGATTTTTTTCCTGGCACTGATTTCTAGGAGGAATTTATTAAGTGGGTCTTGATGTAATGGACAGATTTCTTCCACTAAATTCCCCTCAAGGGATTTGCATTCTCACAAAGCTCAAAGCCATAGGAAGCAAAGGCAGGAAGTGTTAATGGAAGAAGTGGTAGTCTTCTGTAGGGGCAGGTTTGGAGGGAAAGGAGACAATGCTTTCAGCGAAGGATGGGGGTGATCTGTCAGTTAAGACTTCATGAAAGTGGCAGCATTTGAGGAGGCCCTTGAAGGATAAGTAAGATTTTGAAAAGTGGAGAAGGATAGAGAATAGCATTTCAGATGTAAGGAATAGCAGTAGCCACAGAGATGGCTACGGGGACACATTTGAAAGACATTTTGTAGATTCGATAGACAGATTTTGGTGATCAAACAGATATGGGCAGAAAGAAGTCTCAAATCTGTCACCTACGAGAGGATGTGGAGGTTGAGTGGGCTGGGGTGGCAGTAAGCTTCTGGACCTGCACAGTGAACATCTGTAATGAGAACAATGGTCCTGATGGTAACAGAGAGCTTTCGGTGAGCATGCCTGGTTTACTAAGCAATGTGTAAATCTCAGGATAACCTCAGCAGGAAGAAAGAGTTGTGGAAATTGAGAGCTGAAGAAGCCAAACAACTTGTATGAGGCCACGTAGCAGGGATTGAAACCCCAACAGTCTGAGTCCAGAGCCGGGTTAGCAAACGTTTTAATAAAGGATCAGATAGTAAATGTTCTAGGCTTTGTGGGCCATATGATCTCTGTCACAACTACTCCACTCTGCAGTTGTAGCATGAAAACAGCCATAGACAACACATAAATGAATGAGTGTGGCTGTGTTCCAATAAAACTTTATTTATAAAAGCAGGTAGCAGGCCGTATTTGGCCCATGGACCATAGTTTGCCAGCCCCTGATCTAGAATGCACATTCTTAAGCACTCTGTATATATTCTGCCTGCCCAGGCAATAATTGTAACCCTAGATCCACACTAGGTGTGGATGGCTATATAGTGAAACCTCGTGGAATTGTGTGGATAAGATTGGTTCATTTTTTATCAGGGCTGACCCCTGCCTGCTACAGAGAGTCCAGACTGATTATGCCACTTGGTTTCTCTGGTGTTAGCTCAGACCCATGACTCCTCGATGTAAGGTGGTTTTTACTATCCCATGCTGCCTTTTTACTGATTTTAATTCCTCTTATTTGAAAGGTTTTCTCTGGGGTTTAGAGGTGGGGATGGCAGAGAAGGGCAAGTAGATATTAAAAACTTTGCCACTGCCTTCAGGTTTTTTCCTTGGGACACTTTGCTGTTCCCTTGTCTAATACCTTCAGGGTCATGTCCTCTCTGCCTTCCAGGAAACAACTAGAGAATATAATTTGATAAAGTTTTTCAATTTCTCAATGGGAGAGATCTTTGGGGGGTCTTATCTTCTGTCTTCAGGTGATATAACACAGACTGGCACCTTGTTCGAGAGCTGAGCCCATTGGGATCCATGAGAACTTGTGGCTCTATTGAATCAATGCAACTAACATTTACTGAACATTGACTATGGCCCAGACACTGTGCTGAAAGCTGGACAAAGGAGATACAGTCTCTGAGCTCACAATGCTAACAGAATAGCTCAGGTAATAAACATTATATAGTCACCAAAGATATCATATATATTGTGGTAAGTGCCACAAAGGATATGCACAATGTTATTATTAGAAAGAAGGAATGTCATGCATGTAATAGGTTCTCATGAAATAATGATTCTTTGCATGTGAATATAATAGTAGCCTAGAAGCCATTATTCCTGGCTTTTATTCTTATACTTATGCTTCTTATTGCTAAAGAACTGAAAAAAATGTTTCAATATTTAGTTTTGTATAATAATGTAACTAATATGCTAATCCCTAACACTTTTGTAATCCTAAATAAGGGAAGAATTGCTTTTGCAATATGTCTTCATATAGTCACAAGGCTATGATATGCTACACCACCCCAGTTTTGCAGATGAGAAAACTTTGTTCAAAGTTTAAAATAGTGTATGTCCTTAAAAACTTTAGAGCTTTTAGAGTGGCAAAAGAAAGCAAAAGTCTTCCCACATGCTGATATGTGAGCCAGAAATTAAGAACTGCTTGCAGGGGTTAATGTGGGGGATCTAGGGTCAGACTCCTAGGGTTAGATCCCAGTTTTTTAAACAGGGTTTATTACTTGGTCCAAATCACTCTTTCCCAGCCCTTATTTTTGCATCTATAAAATGTATACAATAATAGTACTGATCTCTTGGGACTGCTATGATGATTAAATGAGATTATGCATGTAAAGTACCTAGTACACACTAAATGCTGAATAAATGTCAGGTAACAATACTGCCATTGTTACCATTGCAAGGAAAAGCAGCAGAGAGCTCAAAATAAAGCTTTAGAAATGTGCAGGGAAACTTAGGTAAGTTAAAAAAAGAACCCACCCCACTGAGTTTCTTTATTTGCAAAATGGGCTAAGATCTCTAAAGGCTTAGGGTTCCTATAGGAATTAAATGAGATAATGTATACCGAAAGTGCATATCCCAACACTTGGCACAGGGTCAGCCCTCCGTGAGTGGCAGTTCTTATTATCAAAACAGGACAAGAACAATTAGTGGGGGCTGGGCTTTGGCCAGAGGACAGACAAACTCATCCGGGCAGGGCAGGGACCTGGGAAACCCCAGCAGGGGTAGGTAGGAGGAAGTCCGGGAATGCAGGTGTACTGGGGTCACTTGGCCACAGGCCCGTGGCTCTGTATCAGCCGGGAAAGAAGAAACAAAGACTGAGCCCCAGAGACTGAATTTGGGGACTGGAAAAGTGAGAAGAAGAGAAGAATCAAGATTGGAAAGGGGAGGAGCTGGCATGGCGGGGCACAGGCGCAGGAGACCCAGCTGTGCTCAAGGCTGACTGCGTGCCGGCCCACCGGCACGCCCCTTACTCCTTTTGATTTGGACTCTGAACCAGATCCAGAGCCTGCAGGGGTAGCTGGGAGGGGTTGGACTGCTGGGCCCTTGCAGGCCAAGCCGATGGCTAAGCTGGTGGGGGACACCGCACGGCCACTGGCAGAGGTAAAATAATGGGTTGGTGAGTGGTGATAAGAAAGAACCAAGGAAGCTGGGGGCCACCTCCCGATTCTAGACCACAAAAGCACTTGTGTTTTACTGGAGATCATGGATCAGTTTTTGAGAGGTGGCTGCATTTGCAGGGAGTGTCATGGTGCTGTGTGAGGAGCCAGGTCTCTGTGAGTCTTGTCTTTCCCTCGTGACATGTTTTTTTGGAGAGAAATAGTGATCTCCTCTCTTCCACAGTCATAATGAACCTAGGCAGAGCAAATGGTGGCTGTGTGATTTGGTCTCTCTGTGCTAATCCAAATCTTGCTCCCTGAGGGTCTGGAGAAAATGACTATAGCCCAAGGACAGCAAATGCTAATGATCAAAAACACAACAGGAAACACAATCAGGATGAGATTTATGGCTCCTGTCTCCATCGGCTGTTGCAGTGAGCGTGGGGAGAGCTGCGGAGGGCAGGCCTGCGGAATCTCTTCTCCCTGCTTGAGGTTCGGGGGTCTGGAACAGGGGAGAGAAGGGCAGGGCTTCCTATAGTGAATGAGGCTGTGGCTGTTGTAGCTCAGCCAGGGAGACTGGTGGTCACCTCTGCACCGCGTGGAGTTCCTCGGCTGACAGCACATTCTTGTTGCTGAGAATTTTGAGAACTTTCACATGCTAATACTTGGGACAGGGTGGGCAGTGCCCATCCTGGATGTCAGTAAATCTTGTGTCAAGGGCAGGGCGGTGGGGAAAGCTTGAGTTCTTTTTTCTCAGTTCTTACAAGGTCCCAACGCCTGGAAGGCTAAGAGCTGCCTCACTGTCAGTAGGATCAGGACCTCATGAGTCAATGGCAATGCTTGTTCTCATCTAAGTGCACACAGGGCCTGGGTGGTTCACGATGAGGCAGTAGCCATTTTTGATGGGGGTTTTTTACCTAAGTGTCCACAGATGTGGTTGATGATGATTAGTGTTTCTAGAAGGAGTTGCGTAATTCGGTGCAGTGGTTCTCAAACTGTGGCATGAGCGAGTGTAACCTGGGTGTGTCCTAGAAATTCTGCTTCCTGGTTTGCAAGTGCAATGATTCTGATTGAGCCAGTCTGAGGTAGCTCCGGGGGTCTGTGTTTTTAATAAGCTCCCCAGGTAACGCCTACGAGAGTGGGCCATGAATCGTGCTTTGAGAAATGTGGGTGCTGTGGGAGGAGTCCTGGGCCGGGACTCAGGAGAAGGGAGTTCTGGCCCCGGATCCCCCTCCCAATGTGCTGTGCAACCTTGTGTGAGTCATTTCCCATTTCTGGGCCTGTTTCCTCTATAAAACAAGGGGTTGGACTAGATCAGCAAGTCCAAGCTGCACAATAGAATCACTTGGGGAGCTTTGATCCTGAGCCATTCCCCCAGAGAGTCCAGGGCGCGGGCTAGTGTGACATTTCAGCACACTGGGGAGTTTGGCTGTGTGTATGTTTAAAAAGCTTCTGGGTGACTCCGATTGCTGCTGGGGTTGAGAACTGCTGTGTAGGTGATGCCCAGTCTTCTTCCCCACTCTCAAATTCTGAATATGTTACCGATGCCTCATTTCTTCTTTAATCCCTATCACAGGGGAAGAGTTTTCTACATAATATGATTTTCCAAATAATTAAACGGTGCTCCGTTAAGCACCAACCTTTTAAAATTTTCACCCTACTTTGATTTCTCTTTTTAAACAAAACATCATAATCTTCTTGATGAGTTGAAGTTACCTCTACGGTCGCTAATTCGTGCATGCACTCAATAAATACGCGTTTGGTGTCTGCTGTGCGTGTGATGTGCTTTTGAAAAAAAAACGTTATAGTGTAGTCGAAAGATTGATGGGCCATGGGTCAGTAATAATAATGATGACAACTAATATTTAAACATTTGTTATGTACTTACATGTGCTAGGCACCGTAGTAAGCACTCTGGCTTTATTAACTCTTAATTCTCACGACAGTCCTCTCAGGCAATTATATTTCTATTTTACAGATGGAGAAACCAAGGCACAGGGAGGTTCTGTACTTGCTCAAGGGCACGCAGCTGATCGGGGCGGAGCTGGGGTTTGAATCAGGCCCTGACCTCTCTGTGTGATCTGGGACGTGGTTGCTCCCTCTCAGACCCTCAGTTTCATTCTGTGCTGAGTGAACTCCAAGGCCCCGTTGAGCCCTCACACCTCATAAGTTCCTGTCTGTGCCCCAGGTCCCTCAGGAGGTCCCTGACGTGCATCAAGGAGAGCCTGCGTATCTTCATCGACCTGGGGGAGAGAGACAAGGCCGCCGAGGCCTGGCTTGGGGCGGGGCGACTCCACTACCTGCTGCAGGAAGACGAGCTGGTGGAGCTGTACCTGCAGGTAGGCCTCCTGCACAGCTCTCTGGGATCTGCCGACTTCGCCACTTGAGGAAGCAGCCGCACCCTACAAACTGACCAGCTGGAGCCAGAGAGGGGTGATGTCCACGACAGGCCCGCGGAGGGCGGGTCAACAGTGCGCTGCTCTCTGGACACATGATGGAAACCAGGGTGGCCTGGCCAGCTGAGTACAGGCAGCAAAGGGCCAGTCCCTGGGTCCCCTGTGCACATGTGAGCTCTGGGAGACTGTCCTCACATGTCACCTGTAATGTCACCTGTCACATTAAGTATATCCATCTTAATGCATATACCTTAGCTTCCAGGTTTTACTGCAGTTTGAGGCAAGGTTGGTGTATGTGGGGAATTAACATTGTCCTGTTTTTTTTTGTTGTTTGTTTGTTTACATGTTTTTAATATCTGAGATGTGGTATAGTGTAGTGATTAAAAGCTTTGGCTTCGAAGAGAGAAAAGCCAGAATCAAATCACACGGGTATTGATTGTGGATTGTGTGACTCTGGGCTTGCCGCATGAGCTCTCTGGCCTCAATTTCTTCAAGGGGAACCCCATTTCTTAGCATAAGGATTAAGAAAAAGTATATATATATATAATATTTATTTATTTTTATTATATTATACTATATACTATATATGACATTATATGTTATATTTATATATATATCTCACTTGCATAGTAGTAAATGCAGACTTCTACTGAGACTCAGTAAAGGGCACATAACATTGCGTGCTTCCTAAGGACAGGAAACTTTGCTAAACACTTCACCTACACGATGTAGTTTGATCCTCATTGCCAAGTGCTGCAGGAGTTTCTATTCTAGTTCGCAGTTTACAGATGAGCCTCAGAGAGGCTGAGAATTTGCCCAAGGTGATACAGCTGGCAGGTGGTGGCACTGAGAATTGCACACAGACAGTCGGACTTAGCACCTTCACCCTCAGGCTGTCCTGCCTTGGGATTTTAGAGCTGGAAGGGTTTTCAGAGAGTAGACCTTCTCCTTTCATGCTCTGGGAGACTGAAACCCAGAAGGTTCAGGTTGTTAATTGTACTGATGGCGAAGCTTCCTAACTCCAGGACTGCATCTCAGTGCTCCTCTCTCTCTGTGCAGCTGCTCATGCTATAACAGTAGTCACTGGTCAGAACTGGTCCCAGGCCTCGCCCAAGCCCAGGTTGCCACCCTAACCGATGTTCCTCAGGGTCATTCCTGATAAAGTGAATCATTCTCCACCTGAGGCTATCTGAGGTTGTCTACCTGAGCAGCAGATACAGCAGGATGTTCTTCACTTTGCAACTTCATCGCGTTGGGTTTAGGTGCAATTCGAAATAGCTTGCTAGAGATAAAGGGGCCGTGGGGGCCTTGGAGAGGGTATTGGGGTGGAAGACACTGGCATTTGTTTGCCACTAAATATTGGTGTGAATTGGGGAGGTTCCATTTTCCTTCTGAGCCTCACTCTCTCCATGTGCAAAGTGTAGGTGTTGGATTAGATCCCTGTTTTTCAGGTTTAGTCATTTATAAATTCAATTTAACATTTTGCTATATCCATGTACCTTTTATCATTATGCACTTATTTTTCCTTGACTCAGCTTCAAGTCTTCTTAGCTTTCTACACTTAGCCTTATCTTACACGATGCTATCTGAAATCATAGGTTCGATGCATGAATAGTCTTTTTTCCTAAAACACATTAAAATAAATATTTAACTATGAAAACTTAAAATGTTTATCTATATACTGCTAAAAAAAATCTCTAGCCACCAGGACTAATCTCTCATACCATAATGGGGACATGCCAGACTTGAGATTCTCTGTCATCTTTCCGGCACTGTGAATGTGCAGGACAATTCAGGATTTGGGGGACTTGAGCAGAGGGTTCTCGAGGGTTCTGCCTTTTGGTCCTGCCAGTCCTGTGGAGGGCTGGAAGCCTTTCTCTTTGCTTTTAACAGCCATTTGTGTCCCACCCAGGCAGCCATCCAGACAGCCCTGAAGTCAGAGGAGCCCTCCCTGGCTCTCAAACTTTATGAAGAAGCAGGTGACGTGTTCTTCAATGGGACCCGCCGCAGGCATCTTGCAGTGGAATATTACCGAGTAAGTCACCGCACGATCGTGGGCAGGGCCCCACTGGACTTCGGTCTGGGGGGGGTCTCTCCTCCCCTCTCTTGCTAAATTTCTTTTTGCTCCCCTCCTTGTCTGGCACCCACCTACTTGCCCTCGCGCTAATCTAGGAGGTGTTCAGGGAAGGATCTGATAAACTCAGTCATTGTCAGGCTTGATAAGTTATCCTTCCTGGGATAATACACCATAATAATTACATCTCTTGGGTGCATGGTACTATACAGTTTATAGCACGCTTCCGTGCTTACCGGTATTCCCCACTTACTACGGGTGGCATGGTGGGAGATTATTTAAAGGGTACATAGATGTTTTTATCAAGCATATATTAAAACATATTTTAAAAAAATTATAAGTGTATAATACCAGCTCATCAAACCGTAAGTTCACAGATATTATTGCAAAAGATGAGGCAAGAAAATAAAAGAATTGATTTAAAAAATAGTACAAATTAAATAAATGTCCAGAGATTAAGCAGATACCTCAAAAATTGTGAATGTTATTCATCACCGACTGACATTTGGCAACTCATATTTTCTTATCCTAAAATTTCATTTGTTTAGTTATTCATTCCTGTGTTTGTTCAGCTGCTTATTCAGTCATCAAACATTACCAAGCACTCCATCTGTGCCAGGCGTTAAGCTGGGCATGGGGAGAACAAGAAGCACATCCCTGATTGTAGAGGGGCGTATTTTCATATGCATTTTGCAGATGAGAAAACTGAGGCTCTGGGAGATGAAATGACTTGCCTAAAATTCTATCATTATTAAAAAAAAAAAATGGGCCGGGCGTGGTGGCTCACACCTGTAATCCTAGCACTCTGGGAGGCTGAGGCGGGTGGATCGCTCAAGGTCAGGAGTTCAAGACCAGCCTGAGCAAGAGCAAGACCCTGTCTCTACTAAAAAATAGAAAGAAATGATCTAGACAACTAAAAATATATATATAGAAAAAATTAGCCGGGCATGGTGGCACATGCCTATAGTCCCAGCTACTCGGGAGGCTGAGGCAGAAGGATTGCTTGAGCCCAGGAGTTTGAGGTTGTTGTGAGCTAGGCTGATGCCATGGCACTCTAGCCCGGGCAACAGAGCAAGACTCTGTCTCAAAAAAAAAAAAAAAAGGATAGAGTAATGGGCAACAAACATATGAAAAAATGCTCAACATCTCTAATCATCAGGGATATGCAAATCAAAACCACACTGAGATATCATCTAATGCCAGTGAGAATGGCTTTTATCAAAAAGTCCCAAAACAACAAATGCTGGTGTGGATGCGGAGAGAAAGGAACATTTATACACTGTTGGTGGGACTGCAACTTAGTGCAACCTTTATGGAAAATAGTATGGAGATTCCTCAAAGAATTAAAAGTAGACCTACCATATGACCCAGCAATCCCACTATTGTGTATTTACCCAAAGGAAAACAAGTCATTTTATCAAGAAAACACTTGCACTCTAGTGTTTACAGCAGCACAATTCACAATTGCAAGATGTGGAATCAACCCAAATGCCCATCGATTCATGAGTCAATTAATAAAATCTGGTATGTGTAAACCATGCAATACTACTCAGCCATAAAAAATGGAATGAATATCTTTGGTAACAATCTGGATGGAATTGGAGACAATCCTCCTAAGTGAAGTATTGCAAGAATGGAAAAGCAAACACCACATGTACTCACTTTTAAATTGGAACTAACCTAACAGCACTCATGTGCACAGATGGAAGTAAACTCATGGAAATCAAACAGGTGGGAGGGGCGAGGAGAGGATGGGTGAAATTATACCTAACAGGTACAATGTAGACTATTTGGGTGATGAGTTTGTCTCAAGCAGTACAAAAGTAATCCATGCAACCTAAATATTTGTACCTCCATAATATTCTGAAATTAAAAAAGAAAACACCTTTCTATTAATAAAATGCCAATGGCATTCTGTCACTTAACAACATAGGTTCTCGGTTTGACTGCTGAGTTTTAAACTGGGCTTAATGATCAACTATGAAAAGGGAGAGTATATACTATAGTTATTAATATTAAGCACACAGAAACTACAGTTTGTCTGCCTTCTTTCCCAGTGTTGCCTTATTGGTATATGACCTTGGACCAATTACATAAGCCAACAGGGCTTGAGTTTTCCTGTAAAACTGAAAAGACAAAAGTATCTTTGTTGTAGGGAAGTTGTGTGGATTATATAAATTAATATAAAGCTCTTATAGAATAAGAGCCGTTCAAATGTCTGCTACTATTATTATATGGCCTGACATAGATGGCTTAACCCTACTGTACTTAAGACTCCTCATCTACAAATAGAAATAATATGTATGACATAATTTTTTAAAATATTAGATGATATAAAGAGACTCATCTTAGATGTCACATCCTCTGGTAAGCATTTTTTGACCTCCCAATTTCGTAGCGGGAATAAATGTACAGGTATATCTTGTTTTATTGTGCTTTGCTTTATTAAGCTTCACAGATATTGCATTTTTTACAAATTGAAGGTTTGTGCAACCCTGTGGTGAGCAAGTCTGTAAGTGCCATTTTTCCCATAACCTGTGCTCAATTGGTGTCTTCTGTGTCACATTTTGGCAATTCTCACAATATTTCAACCTTTTTCATTACTATTATATCTGTTACAGTGATCTGTGATCGGTGATCTTTACTATTACTATGGGAATTGTTTTGGGGCACCTGAACAGGGTTCATATAAGATGGCAAACTCAATTAATAAATGTGTGTGTTCTGACTGCTTCATTATTCAGTTGCTTCCTCATCTCTCTCCTTCTCCTCTGGGCCTCCCTATCATTAAAAACACAATATTGAAAGTAGGCCAATTAATAACTCTACATGGCCTCTAAGTATTCAAATGAAAGGAATAGCCATGTTTCTCATTTTAAACCCAAAACTAGAAATGCATAACCTCAGTGAGGAAAAGGTGTCAAAAGCCGACAAAAATCAAAAGCCATGACAGGCCAAAAGCTAGGTCTATTGTGTTAAGAGTTAGCCAAGTTGGGATGCAAAGGAAAAGTTCTTGAAGGGAATTAAAAGTGATATTTCAGTGAACACATGAATGATAAGAAAGTAAAACAACTTTATTGCCGATACGGAGAAAGTTTTAGTGTTCTGGATAGATCAAATGAGCCACAACGTTCCCTTAAACCAAAGCATAATATAGAGCAAGGCCCTCACTCATTCTACGAAGACTGAGGGAGAAGAAGAAGCTGCAGAGCAAAGTTTGAGTAGCAGAGGTTGGTTCATGAGGTTTAAGGACAGATGCCATCTCCATAACATCAAAGTGCACGGTGAAGCAGCGAGTACTGGTGGAGAAGTTGGAGCAAGTTATCCAGAAGATCTAGCTAAGATAATTAATGAAAGTGGCTACACTAAACAACAGTTTTTCAATGTAGGTGAAACAACCTTATACTGAAAAAGATGCCATCTAAGATTTTCACATCTAGACAGGAAAAGTCAACATTTGGCTTCACAGCTTCAAACAACAGGCTAACTCTCTTCTTTGGAGCTAATGTAGCTGGTGACTTTAGGTTGAAGCCAATGCTCGTTTACCAATCCAAAAATCCCAGGGCCCTTAAGAATTATGCTAAATCTACTCTGCCTATTTTCTGTAAAAGGAACAACAAAGCCAGAATGACAGCACATCTGTTTATAGCATAGTTTACTATTTTAAGCCCACTGCTTAAAAAAAAAAGACTCATTTCAAAATATTATTGCTCATTGATAATACATGTAGTCATCTAGGAGCTCTGATGGAGATATATAAAGAGATTAATGTTGTTTTCATGACTGCTAACACGGTATCTATTCTGCAGCCCATGGATCAAGGAGTAATTTCAACTTTCAAGTCTTACCATTGAAGAAAGAGCTTTCAGAAGGCTATATATATAACTGCCAAAGATATGATTCCTCTGATGGATCTGGACAAAGTATATTGTAAACCTTTTGGAAAGGATTCACCATTCTAGATGCCATGAAGAACATTTATGATTCATAAGAGGAGGTCAAAAGATCAACATTAACAGGAGTTTGGGGGTCAGGCACACTGGTTCATACCTGTAATCCTGGCACTCTGAGAAGTCAAGGCGTGAGGATCATTTGAGGCCAGGGTTTGAGACCAGCCTGTTGCAAATGTCTTCTCTAGTTTGTAACTGTCTTTTCATTCTCTTTATGGTGACTCTTGAGGAAAATAAGATCACAACTGCAATGCATTAACATTTCACAATCTTTTCCTTAATGTTTTCTTATTTTGTATTTTATTTTCCTCTATTTTGAAGATATTCTAAAATTTTCATAGTTTTGCCTTTCATATTTAAGTCTTTAGTCCATGTAGAGTTGATATTTACATATGGCATGAAGTACGGGTCAAATTTCATTTTCCCCCTCTGGATAACTGATGATCTCCATACCATTTATTGAAAAGTCAACTCTTATTCCAGTGCTAGCTCTGTTATACACCAGCTTTCCTCCTATGCATAGATATTTCTCAGTAATCTATTTTGTTCCACTAGTCAATCTATCTTTCACCAGTATAACACTGTATTAATTACTAAAGCTCACACCAAACCTTTGTGTCTGGTAGGTAAAGTCTTCCACTTTATTATTCCTTCTCAAGATTGTCATATCATTACCTTAATCCCTTTTATTTCTTTATTAAACAGAGTCATTAATATTTAATATTCTGCTTGATAATTTTTATATCTGAAATGTTTCTGAGTCTGCTTCTTTGGAGTATCGGTTCTGACACTCATTCATAATGCCTTGTTTTATAATTTTTTATTAATCAATTCATATTTTGAGCAAATTTTACCTGTGGGAATTTTTTGAATCCTGCATTAAAGGTAGATTTCTTCAAACAGGATTTATGTTTGCCTCTGCCAGCTACATGGGGGATCATAAGCTTGGGATCACCTTAATTTTTGGCTTTGTTTTTTTTGTTCGTTTTGATATCACTTACATAGCTTGAATTTCAGTAGCAAACCCACAATACCAGCTTGTGGCTATAAATGATATATTCTCTTCCTATTGTCAGTGCCAACGTTTAAACTAACCAATTTTTCTTGCAGTGCTATGGAAGTGATATGCTAATTATTATGTACACTTGCAGTGAAGTTGCAGAGATTTGGAAGTCTATGCTGAGGGGACCTTATGTATAGAATCTGTACCTTGGATGAGTCCAGGACTTTGTCTCCAGTTTCTCTTTCAGCAGAGGTCATGAAAATCATACCCAGAGCTTAAGAGGCTCAGCAAATGCCCTTAAGGGGTACCTCTCTGGATCCCACTTCTATCCCGGTTTTTTGTTTGCTTGTTTTAGCCTCTTAGTATTCACCATCTTTCTAGCTCATAGTTGTATGCAGACACTATTTTTATATCTCACATAATTTTTAGTTGTATATCATGAGATGTCAGGATACCTAAGTTCACCATACTAATAAGACATAAGGTTACATTTATTTTTTTCCTCTTAGCTTTATCCTTCTTCTTGTTTCTTTTAAAATATCTCTATCCCTTTTGCTTTCTGGTTTCAAAAAGTAACAAATACTCATCATGAAAAAAATTCAAATGGTATGAGAGTATAAAAGTAAAAAGTCATATCCCCTTACTATGCTCTCCATATAACCCCAAGGAAAAAGACACTGCTAATAGTTTGCTCTTACATAATATTTATAATTTGATAAATTATAAGGCATGGTGGACTTACAAAATATTATTAATAAGCTATACAAGTTTTAATTTCAAATGCCTCTATATAGATTAAAAGTAGCTGTAATAATCATTAAAGGAACTCAATATCCTAACTAGCTTTGGGTTTCATCTTCTCTGGCTATGTGCTGAAAACCCATACTAAAGTACTTATTTAAAGTACTTACTGATTAAAATAAAATACTCCCCCTACCATAGAGATTATTTGTTGTGAGAAACAGATTGTAGATCTTTGCTTTAAAACGTGTCTATTTTATTAAAAAATGTTGTAAATGTGGCTTTTGAATAACTTTTGTAAAGAAGGGCAGAGGTTCTTTAAGAATTGGAATAAATTTCTGGCAGATATGGTTTGTAGAGTCTGTAAGAAAAACTGCTGCAAAATTTAATAAAGAAACTAACTGAATAAAAATCAACACTTATACCGACCATGGTTTCAAAGAGTAATGATAGAGACAGTAAGAGTAAAAGATGAAAGACATTTTTTTAAAAATTATAAAAAGCTTGTAACAGAGAATAAGAGAAAAATTCTAGGCAATAAAAAAAGCTGAACAGTAAAGGAAATATAATTATAGTATACTATTTGGTTTTGTAGTGAACAATATTTATATAACATGAATAAGGTACATAGTTGTTGGTTTAACTAACTATATTTGGAGGATGGGATGATGGAGAGGTATTAGGCGGTACAAATATATAAGTCATCATCCATGATAACAGACCAATTATGTGTAATTTCTATTTATAATATCTAATATTGGTAAACCTAGAGATAGCAGTAAAAAATATTTAGAAATAGGTGCTGAATAGTAGGGAATAGTTAAAAGCAGTTATCCCTAAATGAATTCCAAAGGAAGGAACACTTAATACTGTTTGATTTAATATGTGCATATAATACATGAATAAAAATTTAAAAAGGAGAAAAGAGTAAGGCCATAACAGGTAATCTAAGGTTGCATATACCTTCTCACTCCACTTCTGTGTTTTAGCATCCACGGGAAAGGCAACGTACAGTGAGTGTTGGATTCAGATCCACACAAATGTGGGCTCTCCAACTGACTAATTTGAAAGTCCTTGGGCAAGTCAGTTAATGCATTTTCCTTTATATATTATCAGGAAATAATGATTCCTATCATGTAGAGTTATTATGAGGTCTACTGATAATCTATGTGTAGCACAGGGCACTTAAAAATGCTCAATTAATGGTAGTTACTATCTAATGATCTCTTTTCTTGCCAATAAAAACAACAGCTAATTATATTAAACTTTCTAAAGCTTCATTCTCATTTTGAAATCCGAATCACATAATAATTACGTGAGTTTTTTGTTTCTTTGGGATTTTTTCTGAGATGGGGTCTTGCTCTGTTTCCCTGGCTGGAGTGCAGTGGCCTCATCATAGCTTACTACAACCTTGAACTCCTGGGTTTAAGGGATCCTCCTGCCTCAGCCTCCCACATAGCTGGGACTACAGGCGTATGCCACCATGCTAAGCTAATTTTTCTATTTTTTGCTCAGGATGGTCTCAAACTCCTGGCCTCAAGCAATCCTCCTGCCTCAGCCTCCCAGAGAGCTAGGATTATAGTCGTGAACCACTGTGACCATCTCCAGAGTTTTATCATCTGTGTTTTACAGTTGGGCAAAAGTGGTCAAGCAAATTTGCCCAAATTCTCCTATTAGTAAGAACTTAAAACTTGCAACAAAACTCCATATTCTTAGTTTGCTTGCTCTCTCTCAAAAATAGTTCTTCTCATGCAAACAATAAGCATGAAAGCAGAGAAAATAAGAACCCATAGCCTTAACTGTTTAGCAGACTGTTTTCATCAATAAAATTCTTTCACTGTAGTTAGCAAGGTGATTAATGGTGGAGAAGACAGAAGAAAACTTCCAAACAGAAAATAGCTGTGTACCTAGGTACCAGCCCAAGGCCCAAGATTTTCTAATACTCATAACATAAGGAAAAACTTAATTCTTTTTACTTAAAGTAGAATATTGAAAACGAGTTAGATTCAATTGTGATCATGTACTTTCTTTATTTAACTTTGTTATTCATTTGTATCTAGGCCCTTATAATTTCGTAAATTATGCTCTTAAAATTTATCTTTCCTTTAAGATCACAGAGGAGAACAATTACATATAACTGCTAGGAATGTGGGCTATGTAACTTCTCAAGCCTAACTTCTGGCCTGGTAATGATTCATGGGTCATAGAAAAAAATCCTCATTCATGTGACAGCTACTCCCTAAATCAGAAACACAGTGTTGAGGATACCATCCGCGAATTGGCTTTGAAGGGCTGAACTTGCAAATCCAGGTCTGTGAAAAATGAACTAGAATTCCAACTAAATGTAAACTTCTTGAAGACAGAGATTTTGTCAGTCTTGTTTACTGCTATATCACCAGTGCCCACCACAATGCCTGGCAAATAGCAGATATTCAGTAAATATCAGTTGAATGGATAAATAAATAAATAAAAGAGTAAGTAATTCCTAAGTATTTATTTGGGTTTTCAATCTGCAAAGAGAAAATAACCAAGTATGAAGTTAAATAATGAATTAATATTATTTGTAACTCATGACACATATTTCCTTAATTCTGAAAAAATCACATACTATCAACTGAATGAAGTGCTACCCATTTGAAATTAAGATTCTGCTTAACACACAAAGTCAGTGTTATGGTTTAACTACTATGTTTCATAATGAAGTACTTTCACCCACCCCTTATAAGTAAAAATAATAGGAATAGTAACTGTAACAGTGTTTTCTAACCTAAACAAACTATCATAGCCATTATATTATAATATAGGCTTTATATACATTATCTCATTCAGTCTTCACAACAAGCTTGTAAGATAGCTATTTAACATCACATTTCACAGATGAAGAAAATGGAGTTTACAGAAGTAATTTGCCCATTTTATTCCAAAAACATGGTAGAACCCAGTTAAAATCAGTCTAATTATAAAATACCTTGTTTACCTGTAGAGACAGTTAACACTCCTACACAGACTGACACCACATCAGGCCTGCTTTCTGATCCCAGGCACACGAGAATATTTATCCATTCTTTCAGTATTTATTAAACACCTATTATGCTCCAGGCATTATGTTTGGCTCTCTTAAAGATCACTTGTAATTCTGAAACACAATTAAAAAATAGTACATACCAAGATTGTTCTTGGGAATCTTAGTGTTTGGAGCTACACTCTGAAATTTTCTCCACTCTGTACAGATTCATGTGTGCTTTTGTTTGTCCTATTAAACTATATACTTTGAGGCAGGGTGGTACCAGATTCATTTTTTTTTGATCCCGTAAACATGCCTAGCCCAGTGCTTTGTTCATAACAAGTTCTAAATATACACTGCTAAAAATAACAGTATGCATAAATTGAACTAATTTTCCTTGACTGAGAGGAAACTTAAATAAAAATTTTATCTTCAAATTTTCTGTCATTATCCCATAACTTGAAAAAGCCCACATAAATGCCAAAAACAAGACAATTTTATTATTTTAAATATTTGTTTTATTGGTAAGTTTTAATGAAATTGTTAAATTTTCATGGAAACAAATAAAAAAATCTATTCTGATAAATTTCATGTTTTATGTAAATAGGCTTTGTTTTTTCCATATATATTATAACTTTAGGTAATGTTCTTTTTATAATATGGCTTTCTCTGATAATCTATGTTAGTGCATGTGATTGAACAAGGATAAAAAGATTTCATTTTAAAAAGTATAATAATAATTTTTCTATTTTCTTTCAGAGCTATTATTATGATTACAGAAATATATAACCACTTGATTCTGTAAGAATTACATATAAAAAAAAAGAAATCATATCCTGACAGGAGTTATTTTATTTCCTCATCTGACACTGCATTTTGCTTCTTAGTCTAGATAAAAATAAAATCAATTTGAAAGGACAGATTTTAATCTCAGCAGTATTTTCTTTTTTGGTAGTTAAAAGATATGTGGCAATTCATGCTATACATTAGCGATCAGAACCTGGCCCTAAATTTACATGATTGATGGGTTTCTATTTGATCAGGCCTAAGTGTGAATAGCAACTGTAATAATGCTTACCAGAGAGAGTTAATGCAACCTCAACCAGTTTCCCCTTTTATCTTTAGCATTAAATTGCTTCCACTATAGCAAAATGTTTTTGAAAACCACACACAAAATCCTAGGCAATGCTTAAATATAACACAAAACAGCATATACACACACATTCTAAACATGATTCTAATAGACAAGACAGACACTGATGTTAACTATTTATAGAAAAGCCCATTCTATAACCAATTTCAGAAATTACATGTTTGCCCAGGGTATAAATCACTCATTTTTGAGTCATAGGGAAACTCTAAGGATAGAATAGCTCATTACATAGTGATGTATTTTTTATTACACTTTTTACTGGCCATATACACAAATGCTATTTATTTTACTGGGCCTGAGTATTCTCACTGGAAATTCCATCTGGCTCTAAAATCAGAAACTTCCTTAAACCCATTCTTCTTTGATAGAAAAAAAATACTACAATAGTATCTTCTGGTCATCAGACAGTTAGCTGGTATTTAAATGCACCCAGAAGAGAAAAAGGACACCACCCAGAACATTGACTATGCAGTCTTGCTGTTATTAACCTTGCTGTTTTTCTATTCTTCCTCTGAATCACAGTCAGGCAGTTTATCCTTCTTAAATGGGATAATACTGAAACTGGAATCTCTGGAAGGCATAAACTTATCTCACAGGATTAATTTCATTAATCTGTACTTCTGGTACCTAGTAGTAAGATCTTGGGTAAGTCATCCACACAGTAATATCTGACCTTCTAACATTATAGAATAATTACGGTAATAAAGGGAAATATCATTTATGAGTGTCAGTTAAGTTCTAGACCCAGTGTCACATGCTTTACATATATTTTCATATTTAATATTAAAAAAACAACTCTTTGAGATACATATAATCATTTCCACTTTACATATGGGGACACTGAAGATGAAGTAACCTAATAACAAATAGCAGAGCCAGGAATCAAACCTAAGTGACCACATTGATTATAAAGTGAAATGATATAATACGTATGAATGAGAAATAATAACGTGAGCAGGTAAATATGACAGTACAAAGAGACCCAGTGATTCCAATTCAAGAAATGGTGAAGTAACTTAAATTACACTAACTCTCCCACTGGTAAAAATTATAAAAACTGTGGAAAAACACTAAAACAAATAAGAAAAAAAAAACCCACTATTTGAACAGAAAGAGTTCTGTTCAGAACAGAAAACCCACTATTTGACCCTTGAAAGAAGAGAAAAATCACTGAATAAGATCCATATGGCTTTTTCCTGAGGTAAAAAGTTGTGAGAGGAGGTAGAGCTTAAGAAGAAAGTCACAGTCTTATTGGCTTGAGGTATCAGAGGCCAGAATTGAGGGTCGAGCAAATGGCTGAAAATTGAGGAGGGGAGAGGAAGATTCCAGAAAGAAGGAAAAACAAAGAGAGGGAGTTATGAAATTTGTGTATAAACTCCCACCTAGGCTGTCCCCTAAACTGTACATGCATTGGAAAGACTCCATGAAACCAAGTGGAAAGTGATGGTTGGGAGGTTAAAATAAGGATTTCTGTTACTGCCCATTGCATGAGATGAAGAGTTTGAAGTTTAAATCCCATGAAAAAAAAACACCTCACGATTTCCACAGGAGTCCTTGAAGAACATTTTAGGAGTAAAGATTATATCTCTGGTCATCTAGGATTAAGGACAAAACCAAAACAGACCTGCTCTAACAAAACATAAAACTAAGCCTCACTAGATAAAGGCAAACAGTCAGTGATTTAACTGTTAGGAAAAAAAGTCAATCCTCTTCAGAAGAAGATAACAGAATCTAAAGTCTCCAAAATATATCATCTACATCCAGTATATAATAAAACATTTCTTAAACATGTAAAGAAACAGAAAAATGTGAACCAAATCATAAAAAAGTAGCCAATAGAACAGACTCTGAAATGACTTATACACATATTTTCAGGTAGCTATTATCAGGAACATAAAGGAAAAGATCATCATAATGAATGCACAAATAGCATTTCGGCAGAGAAACGGAAACAATAAAAAAAAAGAATCAAGTGCACTTAAATGGTTAAAATAGTAAATTTTATGTTATTTCTATTTTGCCATAATACATTTTTTCAAAAAAATCAACTGGAAATTATACAACTGAAAAGTACAGTATCAATATGAAAAATTCATTGGATGGGCTTAACAACATATTGAGGATGGAAGAGAAACCAGCCATTGAACTTGAAGACAGAAATTTCTAAAGAATAATTAGTTCTGTGTAAGTTTTGTCATATGAAAAATCTCTGACAATTGCCTAAATACTATACATGGGATATAACCAAAAAAAAGGATACAATGATAAAAATGTACAACATACCAAGTTACATATTAGAACTTTTCTTCATTGGATGAGCTTTATTAGAAGCAGCAGAAGATTTGATGTTAAAAATATATAATAAACTTGTTCATTTTAAAAGGTCAACTATTTTTCTCAATTCCAATTTAAAGTAAATATCTTCCTCATAAAAATAAAAAGTAGTCCTGGTTTACAAAAGCATAGCAAAGAAAATATTATTAAAGTTCATTTACGAAGTATAACTACCAGTACAACTATAAATATAAATGCTATATAATCTCTAGGTCATTTCATTTGTTTATACACGTAATATGTATTCTTTGATCATGAATCTGTAAGGCTACTATTTGATCTCTGATCTCAGACAAACAAAATGATAGTTATTGCTTCACAATCTTAAAAAATAGAGCTATAAAGTAGATGGGAAAGTGAATTATCAAGAAACTATGTTCAAGAAATGGTGCTGCCGCGCAATGTGCA
>CAUYSK010046693.1:0-14066 GCA_963575035.1 Avahi laniger
CATTTATTGAATAAGGATTCTTTTCCCCAGTGTATGTTTTTGTCTGGTTTGTCAAAGATTAGACGGCTATATGTGGATGGTTTTATATCTGGGTTCTCAGTTCTGTTCCACTGGTCAATGGCTCTGTTTTTGTGCCAGTACCTAGCTGATTTTAATATTACAGCTTTGTAATAGAGTTTGAAGTCTGGTATGTTGATGCTTCCTATTTTATTTTTATTACCTAGAATTGTTTTTGCTATGCGGGGTCTTCTCTGGTTCCATACGAAACGTAAAATTAATTTTTCTATATCTGTGAAGAATGATGCTGGTATTTTAATAGAGATTGCATTGAATCTGTAGATCACTTTGGGTAGTATAGCCATTTTAACAATGTTGATTCTGCCAATCCACAAGCATGGTATGGTTTTCCACCTGTTTACGTCTTCTGCTATTTCCTTCCTCAATGTCTCATAGTTCTCTCTGTAGAGGTATCTGGCAAAATGTACATGTGGTGCTTTAAAAATATAAATTAGCGGTGGCTCACGCCTGTAATCCTAGCATTCTGGGAGGCTGAGGCGGGTGGATTGTTTGAGCTCAGGAGTTCGAAACCAGCCTGAGCAAGAGCGAGACCCTGTCTCTACTATAAATACAAAGAAATTAATCAGACAACTAAAAATATATAGAAAAAATTAGCCGGGCATGGTGGTGCATGCCTGTAGTCCCAGCTTCTCGGGAGGCTGAGGCAGAAGGATTGCTTGAGCCCAGGAGTGTGAGGTTGCTGTAAGCTAGGCTGATGCCATGGCACTCACTCTAGCCCAGGCAAAAGAGTGAGACTCTGTCTCAAAAAAATATATATATAAAAATAAAAATATTAATTAGCCCTTTCGGTCACTGGACATGCAAATCCACTCCTAAGACACCAAGATGATATTAACATGATTAGAAGCAATGGATAATCTTTGCCATCTTGACCTGGAATTCTTCAATCAATAATTGAGCAAAGAGGAAATAAACACAGTGAAACGCCCCTAGATGTTTTCTTTCTTTTTTTCTTTATGGTTTTAATCATTTCCTCCATGTAAGAAATACTGGATATCAATCTTTTCTTCTGTCACAAGCTCCAGAATATTCTTTTCTGTCTTCTGGACATCTCTACCTGACTCTACTATGGGAAACTCAAACTTAACATTGCTACATGGTACTTGTTATTTCCTGTGTCAAGGAACCCTTTCTTCTGCATTTCTCATCCCCATGAATTGCACCACCGCCCACCCAGTCACTCAGAGTATGCCATTCTTCTGTTCTAGCTTCTCTATCATCCTCAATTTATTCCTATTAGGTAATTATTTAATCATAAAATATTTTATTAATATCTAAAATGTGTATCAGCGGTCTCTTCAGCTCTCCCCACATTACCATTATTTTGGTTTAGACCCCAATTACCCTCACCTGGACTGTTTTGAAAACATCCTTATGAGTTATACTGCTTTATTCCATCTCCCCATCTCTGCTTCACAAACTCCGTAAGACCTTATTTATACTGGTGTCAGAGACTGAAATCTAGTATAATGGTATCCAATAGAAATTTCTGCACTGATAAAAATGTTCTATACTGCCTAATACAATGGACTCTAGCCCCATATGACTATTGAGCATTTGAAATATGGTTATTTCAAGTTGAAATTTGTTGCAACTGGTATAATCGGAGAACTAAATTTCAATTTTATTTTAATTTATTTACTTATAAATAACTATATGTTGTTAGTGGCTACCTACCATATTGCTTGGTGCAGATCTGGATCTAACCATCCAGTTCCTGACTGTAAAATATTCAGTAACTCAATTGTATGCTAATGATAAGAATGAAATAAACTGAAAACTCATCAGCTTGCCACTTAAGATTCTTCAGGATCTGGTTCAACCTAAATGTCCATTCTAATTTCCCACTGCAAATCATCAAGGACCCTATGATACAAACATGTTGGAATGCTCATAATTTTTTTAAAATCCCTCAGCTTTTCCTTCTGTGGCTTTGTTCATTTTTTGGGGGGGGGGCGTCTGCAGCTTATCAGGTTCATCTTCCAAAGGTTTTCTACTTTTTAAGGTCCAAGAGGCTCAAAAGTACCAGCTCCTCAGCAAGAACCTCCTTCAGTGGAGGGACTTTATGGACCCACAACATATTGTGCCATGATAATTTGTCTTATAGTTGTGCTAATTTTGCTTATTTCTCATTAGAATCTTCTTCATTGGATTAGAAAGTACTAAGGGTGGTATTATAGCCCATTTGATGCCTACTTTTAATAAATATTTATTGAATGGAATGCTATGACTTTGTAAGACTAGCACTATCTTCATCTATAATCTTTAGTCCTTGGGCCTTTAGAAAAATTGCCCCAACATGGAGTTTCTTTTAGACAACTAAAACTGAGTATATTCACACACTGTAACACTTGAGATACATTTTACATTAAGAATCATAAACTGAACAAAGGTCATAATCCTTCTACAGGTAAAGACAAGTAGAAATTCTTCAGGACTGTGCTTGCCTCTCTGAAGAGAAGAGGTACCTTGAATATGTTCAGAGAATTCAATCCACAATATTCACTAAATACCTCTTGTGTGATCATTCCTAGGTTAGGCGCTGATAGGGAATTAAAACAGCATAAGAAACAATTTCTACTTGAGGTGCTTAAGATTGAGCTGGGTACACATGGCACACACACCTAACAAAGTGAAGAGCAGCACAGAACAGTCTGGCTCAAGTGGTGCTGATGCTCTGGTGAGTGGGATATTTTATTAGCTTTGATGGGCTGTAAATATTCAGAATGGACCATAAATGAAAAGTTTAGCTACTTTGACCAAAAAGACAGAAGGGCATAAACAAAGCCTAAAATACATGAATAATGACAGAAGATAAGTAAACCAACCTGCATACAATGAAGGTGCTATAAAATATGGAATATTGTAGATAAGTCAGGGAAGAATTCATAGGTCAGATTATGAAGGTCCTTGACTCCTGGAGTAAATAATGTATACTCAGTCTGTGGGTAGCCTACAAAAGCAGTTGAGTAGGAAAGAGATTAAATAAATATAAAAAGTTCACAGAAGTGATTTCTCCCATTTAGCTTTAACTTTAACAATTAACTCCCTGAGTACTTCCAGAAAAGAGAATAAGGAGTTCAATGTACCTGCTCCTCCAGAAAAAAAACAACAACAACAACCACAATTTAACTGCTGAAATTAAAAAAAAAAATAATCATTGAAAGTCTCTAGAAATTGCCCTAAAATCATACAGAAAATGGAGAAACAGTCATTCAAAAAAATTTACTAAATTTCAGTGAGAATATTAAGAGCCTGTGGCATTCAGCTACAATTCACACTATTACTGCCCCCTCCATCAGCTTAGTGTTACAGAAGTCCCTGAGCTCCCAGTCTTGGGCCATAGTTTCACATCAGAAGGTGCAAGATGCTGACATTTCTTATCCCTGCCCCCCACCCCAGATTCCTGCTATAGAAACTCTATCCAAGGCCCAGCAGGCCAAGAATACTGGGATACTAAGTGTCCCTATCTCACTTTGCTCATAAGGTAGAGCTTCTACATCAAGAGGAACTAGCTGCAGAAGACCATGGTCTTCCTACTCATTTGCTCCCCTCCATCCTTACTTGTAGAGCTGGGGTAATCCAGGAAAAAAAACCTCTCCACCCCTATCTTCAGGACAATGACTACCATCTGGCAGGCTATGGAGCTCTTTTTTCTCATAACCTGTTTTCCTCATAACCTGCTTTACCTCTGGGTGAAACCACCTCCATATTGATGTGTACTGAAGATATATCCATACACGTCATAATAAATGGATGAAAGCAAAAAAAAAAAAAAAAAGAAAATTTTGAAAGCTATACTTGCTATCCTTTCTTCTCTTAGCTTATTTATAAGACATATAAAGCAAAAGTTTTAACAATTGTTATAACAGTACATATTTGGATTTGTAATATATACCAACACAAAATGTATAATAGCAATAGTTTTTAAAAATGGAGAGAAAATGGTACCATAGAGGAGGAAAGCTTCTATATTTAACTAGGGCTAAGTGTATAAATTTGAAATAGAATTTCATAAGCTAAGATGCATATTGTAAGCCTGGGAGCAAATTGCTAAGAAAATAACTCAAAAATATAATTAAAAATTATTAAATAAATTAAAATGCTACACTAGAAGATATTCACTTAATGAAAAAGAAGGAAATTAAAGAAGAAAAGAGGAGCAACAACAAAAAAGACATAAAACACATAGTGAAAAAAAGCAAAATGTCAAATGCAAATCCAACCATGTCAATAATTTGGACTCCTACTCCACACCATATATAAAACAACTAAAAATTAATTAAGGACTTACAGATCAGAGTTACAACAATAAAATCTTCATAATAAAACAGAGATAATTCTATGTGACCTTGAGTTAGGCAATGGTTTCTTAAATATGACACCAAAGCACAAGTGACAAAGAAAAAAACAGACAAGTTGGACTATATAAAATTTAAAATTTTTATACTTCTAACTGTGTCACTGAGAATGTGAAACAGCAACCTACCAAATTCAGAGAAGATGTTTTCAAATCATGTGTGATATGGATTTGTATCCAGAATATACACAGAGCTCTTACTACTCAATAATAAAAAGATAAATAACCCAATTTTCAAAAAATGGTCATGAATTCGAATAGACATTTCTCCAAATAATATATAGAAATGACCAATAAACTTATGAAAACATGCCCAATGTCATTAATTTTTAGGGAAATACAAATCATAACTACAATGAGATACCATTTCCCAACCACTAGGATTGCTATAGTCAAAATGTCAGATAATATAATAATAAGTGTTGGCAATGATGTAGAAAAATCACAGCCCTTACACATTGCTGATGGAAATGTAAAATATTAAAGCCTCTTCGAAAAAGAGTTTGAAAGTTTCCCAAAAAAGTTTAACAAAGTTATCATACGATCTAGAAATTCTACTCTTGGGTATATACCTAAGACAAATAAAAACATAAATTAATACAAAAACTTGTACATAAATGTTCATAGCAGCATTAGTCACAATAGCCAAAGAATAAAAACAACCCAGATAAATTTCCATTAACTGATGAATGGAAAAATAAAATATGGTATATCTATACCATTTGGATATTATTTGGCTATAAAATAAAATAAAATATTGATACATGGTACATGGAAAAACCTTGAAAACATCATGCTAAATGAAATAAACCAGTCACACAAAAAAACACATACTATATTAGTCCATTTATATGAAATAGTCAGAATAAGAAAATTTATAGACAAAAAATAAATTAGCAGTTGCTTAGGTCAGGAAGTAAGGAAATGGGGTCAGGAATCAATGATATTAAGCAACTTTTCATGTGCTTATCAATCATTTGCATATCTTCTTTGGAGAAATATCTATTCAGATAATTTGCCCATTTTTAATTATGTAGTTTATCATTATTATTATTATTATTATTGAGTTCTAAATGTTTTTTATATATTCCAGGCACAAATCCCTTCTCAGATATGTGACTTTTAAGTATTTTTCCTCTTCTGTGGGTATCTTTTCACTTGCTTGATGTTCTTGGAAGCACAATTTTTTCTTAACTTTGGTGAAGTCCAATGTATCTATTTTCTTTTTAATTTTATTGCTTGTGTCTTGGTTCTGAAGAATTTGTCTTTTTTTTTTTTTAAGAGACAGGGTATCACACGGTTGTCCAGGCTGGAGTGCAGTGATGCAATGATAGTTCACTGTAACATCAAATTCCTGGGCTAGAGTGATCCTCCTGCCTCAACCTCCAGAGTTGCCAGGACTACAGGTGCAGGCTACCATGCTTGGCTAATTTTTTAAAAAATTTTATTTGTAGAGTCTGGGTCTCATTGTGTTGCCCAGGCTGGTCTTGAACTCTTGGCCTCAAGCGATCCTCCCACTTTGGTCTTCCAAAGTGCTGGGATTACAGCTGTGAGCCACAGAGCTGGGCCCCTTTTTCCTTTTTTAAAAAAAAAAACAAAAATCTGGTTCCTATGTGCCCCTTCTGTTTATAGAGACTATACTGAAATACTAGTCTGATGCCAACTGTAGCCAAATAGTGGCAGTGATGCTATGAGAAGAGCACATCCTCTTTACAGGACTAATAGGCCTCTTATCAGTAGGTCACAATTTAGTGAATACCTCTCTGGTGCTGGGGAGAAAACAGAGCATTTTGATAATATGGGGCAAAGAAAGTTTTGCCAAATTGACAGCTAAGGGATATGACTGTCACTTAGAAATTTATAATTCTAATCCTTCCATGGCTTTGTAGGAGCAAATTAACTCATTTTCCTCCAGGAGAGAGGTCCTGCTCACCTGCTCACTCTTTCTCTCTCTTTTGTTTTTTAGCATGAGGTTCCCAATCAACAGAGCAAGACTTTGTCCCTTAACCTCCATGTGTCAAAGTCCCCTCTGTACTCCAGTACTTCATCCTTAAGATCAAAATAAGGTATCCAGATTAAAGCATGATTAGATGTTTAAAACATGAAACTGAGTAACTGACAAGAAAGTATATGCACAGCTAACAGTATCTTTATAATTCTTGTTGGGATGTGCATGAGCAGTGGGAGGCAGGGACAGTGAGGACGGGCTTTTACCACTCCCTCCAGTTTGTTTCTGTTCCCACCCAGGCTGTCCTAAACCTGTCAAGTTAGAAGGAGTGTGGCTAGAAATATAAACATCACTCTAACATCAAGGAAGTTCCAGGCAAAAAGACAATGAGCAGTTTAGCCTGTTTGGCTACTCAAAAGTGGTAAGCATCATCCTCATTAGAGTCTCCTATGTCTCGGAGCTGCCTCAAGTGTGAAGCTGTTGATGAATAGTGGACATAATCACTCTTGGAACCTCCAACAGTCATCACATTGTTCTCTTTATAACTCCACTGGAGACTTGCAGTTAGAAAAAAAACAAAAAACAAAATTCTTTCAAAATTGAAAAACTCTCAGCAAAATGATTATCCAGGCAATAAAAAGTCATAATGTGTACAACTCTCTTCCTCTTTTATGTCAATATTTGGTTATATAGATAGGATCCAATAATTGAAGATTCTGTTTATATATGTATACATGCATTTTATACATAAATTTATGTAATATATATTATTTTGAAATATGAAAATTTAGAAAATTAATATTAAAAATAAAGCACAGAGTGTGGTGAAGTTGAAGTGCATAAAACAAATTCCCAGATAATATTTTTTTAATTTCCAACTATTTTATTTATGTAAGAACAGATGGCCCTTGAACAACATGGGGGTTAGGGGCACCAACCCCCCAGACAGTTGAAAATCCACATATAATTTTTGACTCCCACCAAATTTAACTACGAATAGCTTCATGTTGACCAGAAGCTTTGTCAATAACATATACAGCTGATTAGTATATATTTTGTAGATGTGTTACACAATGTATTCTTACAATCGAGTAAGCTAAAGAGAAAATATAATTAAGAAAATCATAAGAAGGAGAAAATATATTTACTATTCAGTAAGTGGAAGTGGATCATCATAAAGGTCTTTATCCTTGTCATCTTCGTGAGTAGTCTGAGGAGGAAGAGGAGAAAAAGGAAGGGTTGGTCTTGCTGTCTTAGGGGTAACAGAGGTGGAAGAAAAACCATGTATAAGTGGACCCACGCAGTTCAAATCCATGTTATTCAAGGATCAATTGTATTTATTTAATGTGTATTTATTATACATCTACTATGTGCTTGTCATGTCCTAAGTATTGATGAGCACAATAAACAAACAACTTCTACTAGGAGAACAATAACAAAAAAAATTAGATTGTGGTAAATGTTATGCTAAGAAATAAAATATGCTGATATGATAAAAAAGACCCTAGGCATCAACTTAGCATTGCCTAGTCAAGCTTCCTGAGGAGATGGCATTCGGACCAAGACTGAGATCTGATTGACAAGAAATACCTATGATGAGGCAAGACAGGTGGGGCAGAAGGCATCATTCCAGGCCAAGCGAAAAGTCACTGCACATATCTGGAGACAGGAAATGTCTTGGTGGGTCCCAGGATCAAGAAGGAGGCCACTGTGTCAGGAGCAGAGAGACTAACAAGGAAAATGACAAGAGATGAAGTCAGCAAAAGTTAAGTAACTAGGATTTTAGTTGCATTTTAATGCATTATTACTGGCATTGTAGTCTCAGAATCAAGATTTTGGTGACTTTTAATCAATGCCTACCATTAACTTACCCTATGACTCCAGGAAACTTATATCCTTTCCCTTAGCCTCAGAGCGACCTCAACTGTGAAACAAAGAGATTGGCCTAGAAAGTAGATGATCTATGAATTCCTTGTGAGTGCTAACATCCTATGATTCTAATCTTTGCCCTCAAAGATGAAGTTGAACACTCCCTTTTCTTAAAAGTACTGAGGCCCTTCTGTGAACTAGAGAAGTATAACTCTGAGTATGCTGGTCATTTGCCCTGAATTGTAAAACTGCCAAGACTTAAGACAGGATGAGGAGCCAAAGATTGCATTTTCCCTGTGTTGTTGACATTTCTTACAAGATGTATTTGCTGTGACTTTTCTTATTTTGCCCCTGTCTTCATTCCTTTTCCAGATTCTTCTGAGTGCCTGATTAAAGCCCCTCTTCTCTACTTTCACCTCAATTAATGATACTTTTTAAAAAGGATATAAAAGAATAAAAATGTCAGTTATTAATTCCTTCCCAATTATCCAAGGCACACTGGAGTTTTCCAAACTCTAATTTGGGAATAAGATCCACTAAGTTCTCTCTACAGAAAGTGTTTGAAGATTCAACATTAACATAAGCTTGATCATCTTGTAAAAATTCCCAAACTGGAGAAATATAATCAATCACAGTAGCGATTCCCAGAGTCTGAAATTCACTGTGACCAAAGATTAGTTAACTCTCACCATAAATAATTTAGAGACCACTAAACAAACACTTCAATAGACTCATAGGGTTGCTAAATAAACAAGCAATACATGCACAAGATAAACCTTTTAATGGAATAGCTAAGATATTTGGACTTTTAAAGAATATTTACCTTGGAACTGAGATAAAACCCAACACTGAGTTTAGAAAGATAGACAGCACATAGAACACAGCCTCTCTTCTGTGGATCAAGAAGAGAAGAACCCTGTTTTTGATTTGTGATATTTTAAATTTCAGGGCTGCATTAATACCGTCTCTTTACAGAGTCACTCATGCTTTAGTAGGGGAAAAATAAACCACTTTTAAACAATATGGATATTTGTGAGTTTGTTGTTTTATGGGATATTTATCATGCTTTAGGGGTCAAAATACATCAGTTGGAAAATAACTCCATTTTATTTTGAAAAATAATATCTGCCATACAGAACTTTTCTCTGTAAGAAAACATAGATCCTATAAAGTGATTTTCAGCAAAACAAAACAAACACTCTAGAAAAAAATGTTGTTTAAGTTGTTAGCAATATGAGTCATTTGAAAGGTACTTTATTAAATATAAGCAAGAGCATATTTTATGACAGGGTTTTAACACTGCTTCTTTAGTAATTAGCAATGTAAGCTTGGATAAGTTACTCAGCTTCTTTGAATATTACCTGCATCTGCCAAATAAGGCAGTTGGATCAAATGTTCTCAAATTGTAACTCAATGCCGAAATGCTAAAAATGTATTTTTAATACTGCATATTATATTTGCATGTAGCAAACGATAAGTAAATATTTAATCAGTTTGTCAACAATTTAGTAACAAACTAAAAGAGTGAGATAATATTTTGCTAATTAGAAAAGGGAATAACTTATCCTGGTAGTATCATAAATAGAGTCATTGAGCTGTTATTACAAAATTCTGGTTCTGTCTCCTACTAGCCATAAAAAAACTTTGAAAAGTTCATAAAATCTCTAAGCCACAATTTTTTTCATTTGTAAAATAGGCATAATAGTACGTTTTTCTTATAAGTGTTGTAAATACCTGTGTACCAAGAACACAGGCACTGGAATCAGATGGTTACATTTCAAAATCTGGCTTTACCAGTGATGAGTTCTGGGATTTGGGGGCAATTCGTTTAAGATCTAAGTGCCTCAATTTTCTCACCTGTAAAATGGAGATACTACAACTACCTAAGTGAAAGGGTTGTTGAAAGGATGAGGTAAGAAAACACATGTGTAGCAATTAAAATAGCACTTAGCGTTCAGTAAATGTTAGTGTTCATTTAAAGTGTTATTACTAGAAATAGTAGTAGTGGCAACAGCAGCGGCAGTGGCATATGAAAACCCAGCTACTCGGCAGAGAAAAATCAAATTGCTTTAAGGGTATAGAAAATATAACCCTGTGGGTTGGCGTTATTAAGAAAGGCTTGAGGATGGAGCTATGACTAGAGCTGAACCTCAGCAAAGGGAAAGAAGGTCAAAAGAAAGACATTATGACCTGAGAGTATAGAAGAATCAAAAGGTAAAAGAGAAACACCTAACTTAGATTTCCAGGCAAAGAGAGCAAAATAAATACACATGCATATATTCTTGATTTTTTTGAAATCCTAGGAAAATGACATGAAAAATATTTTTAAGCCATAAAATCATAATAAAGAAATAATGGAAGAAAAGAAAAAAGCAAAACTTCAGAATCAGTTAAGCAATTAGTCTTGTGCTAAATGACATAGGACACTTGAGCGATATGAACTCCAAGTTTGCAGTAGGCAAAGCTAAAATGTTACAAATTTATAGCAGAAAATCCCCACAAGTTTCAGGAGTTGTGTAGCACCATGTATTTCTAAGAGTGGAAGTGAGAATTGGGTTAAAAAGAGGAGAATCCACTGAAAGTTCACTTAAGAAGCACAGCCCCAGATTATCTTCCCTGGTCCAAACCACGGAATCATCTTAGTGAAATTACCAAGATTATGTGCACATTTATACATTGAATGCTGAGTTCCACCCTACTACCCTATTCCCAGTCTTATCATTGCTAGGTCTCTAAAACACTGAAAATCAAACCAATATCCTGCAGGGAAAATACCAGAATATGACTAGCCTAGGTGAGGACATGATAAAGCTCCAGCATTGATGTTTCCTCCACAAAGGAGCCCATCAAAATTATCTCTCCGTATTGAACATTGTGCTTGATGAATTTCACTACGTCACACAGAATTTCACATCAGTCTTTAAGAGCATCACTCTATAAAATTATCAGACCATTCAGAAAAGATCCTAACAGGAAAAATAAATATCTAAATGCAAGAGCAAAAAGGACCAAAAAAAGGCAACTCAGAGATAATGGGGAAAATGCAAGGGAAAATTCAATGAAAATATTATTAGTGTGTTATTAATGCATTCATAAAATAAGAATTGGATGCACTTTACAAAAATAAATGTTCTGACAATTTTTAAAGAGCCTTGGAAATAAATATAAGAGCAGAAATGAAAACTTCAGTAGAAGGAAGGGTTGCAAGACAAAATTGGGAAAATTTCCCCAAAAGAAGGACAACATGTGTAGGTGATGGAAACTAGAAGAGAACACTAAGAAAACTTAAAATCGGTTCTGAATTTTCAATGTCCAAATAATAGGAGTTTCAGAAAGAAAGCACTGATAAAAAGAAGAAGGGAAGTCACCAGTGAAAAACTATGTCACAAAATGTTCAGAATTGAAGCATATGATTCGCCAAGAGCCTGTCACAGTGAATGAAAACAGATCCATACCAAGATAGAGCATCATGAAATTTCAGAGAAGACTATACACACTTACAGAGAGATATATAGTCATGTGCAAAGCATGAGGAAGCAAAAATAGCTTCAGACTTCACAATAAGAAAGCTATAAGGTAGAAGACAGTGCACCAAAGCCTTCAAATTCTGAGGAAAAATGAATTATGACCTAAAATTGTGTCAATCAAGGTTGACACTAGAATAAGGACATTTTAAGACATGCCATGGTCTAAAGAAAGCGTTATTTCTCATTATCCTTTTCTGTGCTGGATGATGTGCTCCAGCAAAACAAAAAAGTGATCAAAAGAGAAGACATGGCAAAAACAAGAGGGACTCCAACCTGGGAAATGGGAAGAAAGTCCCCAAAATAATGAAAATTGTCATACGGTAATGTTAATAGCTGTGCAACCAGCAGAGAAAACAATTAAATCCATTAGGAGCATGTGTTAAGAATCTTGATGAGATTTCTTCTAGAATACAAAATTAAAAGAAGACCTGAAGATTTTGACAATTGGTGAAAATTTTGGGCTGAATTAAGTAATAAATACACAGAAAACTGAACAAGGAAAAAATCAAGACAAGTATTCACTCCAGGGAAAAGGAAAATTGTTTAGAAAAGGAAAAGAAATTATGGTTTACTACACAGTTTATGATTTACCTATTCCTAATACAAGAAACACTGAAAATTCATATAATCAAAATTATGATAACTATATTGGAAGTGTGGGAGAAATGAGAAGTTTGTGTGTGTGTGTGTGTGTGTGTGTGTGTATGTGTACACACATTCAGGCATGTGTGTGAAGTCAACAGAGAATGCCTAAACTGAAACATCTGAAAATAGCACCATATTTAGCAATTCTTCCCAGCCTTGTTCAAGACATGGCATACACATACATAAGTATTTATAAGGCACACAAGAATAAATGGAAACGACTGAGATTGGAGGCAACTAGACAGGGTCTCATGCCACCTTAGGTTCCACCTGACCACCCTGAGGGCAGAAGGGAATCGCTATATCCCCACACCTGTAATCTATTTGCTGTTTGAGAAGCTCTGATTTAGAGATAGGGACATAAACACCAAAAGAACAAGCTAACTGAATTGGAAGTGGTTTCCTCTACTGTTTTTCATAATATATCTTGTGAACTAATTTACTCTTTAAACCATATGCATATATTACTTTAACCTTAAAAAGAAATAAAATAAATAAATTAAAAAATAAACTATATTATGAAAGTGAAGCCTAAATTAAATACGATGGCCAATATCAATTAAGCCTTTTTTAGAATGTTAGGTATATGTTCATTTCCCCATTTTATCATCACAACAATTAGGCAGCAAGCAATAATTATTGCTATTATACACATTTTAAAGACAAAGAAACATAGGGTAAGAGCAATTAGGTCCATTGCCCATGTTACTACAGCTAATAAATGACGAAGTTGAAATCCAGGAAGACCTCTTCCAGTCACCAAAGCCCAAACTCCCAACCACCCTGTTGTGTTGTCTCTCAGGTGAGGTCAGTACTGGTGGGGCCAGATTTTGAAGGACATTGTACATCAAGCTAGACAGAGTCCCCTAAGCTAGGCACTTTGGGATATGGGCTCTTCCAAAAATCTTTTCATGTGACAGGAATTTGAGCCACATCAACCAATTCAAGACTAAAAGCAGAGTATTAAAAACCAAGCCCCATCACCTCCCTAACCTTTCCTTAGATACTTTTCATTTTCCCATGGTAGCACCTTATTGTCTCCTCTTGCCCTATGGAAACAGTGCTTCTATAGCTTTGTTAAAAAATGTTAAAGCTTTTCTAAATATTTACCTTCGGAAAAGCTTTAATTCAGAATACACACACATGAAAAATGGAGGAAGAGTAAAAATTTTAAAAGGACAATAACACTTTGTTGCCCCAGCTAGTGGGGTCATCATAGATCACTGTAACCTCAAATTCCTGGGTTCAAGTGATCCTTCTGTCTCAGTCTCCTGAGTAGCTGAATATGCACCACCACGCACAGCTAATTTTTCTATTTTTTGTATAAATGGGGTCTTGCTCTTGCTTAGGCTAGTCTCAAACTCCTGACCTCAAGCAATCACCCAGTCTTGGCCTCCCAGAGTGCAAGGTGTGAGCCACAGCAAAGACCTGACTGGCAACTACAGCAACAACAAAAATAAATAAATGGGACTTGATTAAATTTAAAGACTTCCACACAGCTAAGGAAATAATCAACAGAGCAAATAGCCTACAGAATGGGAGAAAATATTTGCAAGTTATACATCCAATAAAGGGCTAATAACCAGAATCTGCAATGAACTTAGGCAAATCAGCAAGAAGAAAATGAACAACCCCATTA
>CAUYSK010046697.1:0-32461 GCA_963575035.1 Avahi laniger
TTTTAGTTGTCCAATTGATTTCTTTCTAATTTTAGTAGAGATGGGGTCTCGCTCTTGCTCAGGCTGGTTTCGAACTCCTGAGCTCAAACAATCCGCCCGCCTCGGCCTCCCAGAGAGCTAGGATTACAGGCGTGAGCCACCGCGCCTGGCCTATTGAGAGTTTTTATCATGGAGAGATGTTGATTTTATTGAATGGTTTTTCAGCACTAATTGAAATGATCATATGATTTTTGTCCTTCATTCTGTTGATATGATGTATCACATTGATTGACTTGCATGGGTTGAACTATCCTTGCATCCTTGGGATGCATCCCATTTAATCGTGATGAATAATCTTTTTAATTTGTTGTTGAATTGGTTTACTAGTATTAATATTTTGTTAAAGATTTTTGCATCTAAGTTCATCAGAGACGTCAGCCTATAATTTTTGTTGTAGTTGTGTCCTTTTCTGGTTTTAGCATCAGGGTAACACAGGTTTCATAGAATGTGTTTGAGAGCATCCCCTCCTGATTTTTTTTGAAATAGTTTAAGTAGGATTGGTAGTAGTTCTTTTTTGAATACTTGTGGTAGAATTCACCAGTGAAACCATCAGCTCCTGGGCTTTTCTTTGATGAGAGATTTTTTATTACTGCTTCTATCTCGTTACTTGTTATTGGTTTATTCTGATTTTGGATTTCTTCCTGGTTCAATCTTGGTAACTTGTATGTGTCTAGGAACTTATCCATTTCTTCTAGGTTTTTCAATTTATTGGCATATAATTGCTCATAGTAGTCTCTAATGAGCCTTTGGATTTCTGCAATATCAGTTATAATGTCTCCTTTTTCATCTTTGATTTTATTTGCTTGGGCCTTCTCTCTTATTTTCTTAGTCTGGGTAAAGGTGTGGCTATTTGTTTGTCTTTTCTAAAAACCAACATTTTGTTTCATTGATCTTCGGTATCTTTTTTTCTGCCCTGATCTTTCTTATTTCTTCTTTTCTACTAACTTTGGGTTTGGTTTCCTCTTGTTTTCCCAGTTCTTTGAGATGCATCATTAGGTTTTTGTTTGAAGCTTTTTTACTTTTTTGATGTAGACATTTATTGTTATAAACTTATTACTGCTTTTACTGTATCCCATAGGTTTTGATATGTTGTATTTTCATTTTCATTTGTTTTAAGAATTTTTTTTTATTTCCTTCTTAGTCTCTTTATTGATACACTGGGCATTCAGGAGCATATTGTTTAATTTGCATGTGTGTGTTCATTTTCCAATATTCCTCTTGTTATTGATTTCTAGTTTTATGCTATTGGGGTCAGAGAAAATATTTGGTATGATTTAAATTTTTTTGAATTTTTGAGATTTGTTTTGTGGCCTAACATATGATCTATCATTAAGAATGATCCATGAGCTGAGAAGAAGACTGTAATTTTGGAGCTGTTGGATGAAATGTTCTGTAAATCTCTATTAGGTCCATTTAGTCTATAGTGCAGATTAAGTCCAGTGTTTGATTGTTGATTTTCTGTGTGGACTCTCTGTCAATACTGAAAGTGGAGTATTGAGGTCTTCAATGATTATTGTATTGGGATCTATCTCTCTCCTTAGCTCTGATAATATTTTCTTTATATATCTAGGTGCTCCAGTGTTGGGTGCCTATATATTCAAAAGCATTATATCCTCTTGCTGATTTGAGCCCTTTATCATTATATAGTGACCTTCTTTGTCTCTTTTTACAATTTTTGTCTTGAAGTCTATTTTATCTAATAGAAGTATAGCTACTCCTGCTCTTTTTTTTGTTTTCCATTTACATGGAATATCTTTTTTCATCCCTTTGTTTTTAGTCTATGTGTGTCTTTATAGGTGAACTTTGTTTCTTATAGACAATATATGGTTGGCTCTTGTTTTTTAATTATTCAACTATTCTACATCTTTTAATCGATGAGTTTAATCCATTCACATTCAATGTTATTATTGATAGGTAAGGACTTACTACTGCCATGTTGTTATTTGCTTTCCGGTTGTTTTGTGATCCTCTCTTTTTTCTTCCTTCCTTCCTGTCTTCTTTTGTTAGAAGTGATTTTTCACTGGTTGTGTGTTTTATTTATTGCTTTTTATTTTTTGTGTATCTGTTGTAAGTTTTTTGATTTGAGGTTACCATGACACTTGCAAATACATTTGATAACAAATATATTTTAAATATATGACAACTCTGCTTACAAACAATCCAACAAACATATGAACAACCAGGGAGAAATCTAACAGAGATTCAATGCTTAATTCCATCTCTACACCCAGTTTTTAACTTTTTCTTGTTACCATCCATATGTTTTTTTATATTATATATCTCTCAAAAGTTGTAGTTTTTTTTTTTTTTTGATAGATTTGCCTTTTAGTCTTTCTACTCAAGACATAGTGGTTTCTACATCACAGTTACAGGATGAGAGTATTCTGTATTCCTGTCCTTACTGTTACTCACGAGTTGCATACTACAGATGATTTTCCATTGTTCATTAACATCCTTTTCTTTCAAATAAAATAACTCCTTTTAGCATTTCTTGTAGCACAGGTATGGAGTCCATGAAAGCCCTCAACTTTTGTTTGTCTCAGAAAGTCCTTATTTCTCCTTCATGTTTGAAGGATGTGTTTGCAGGATATAATATCCCTGAAATAAGGTTTTTATTTATTTATTTAATTTTCTTCAGCACTTTGAATATGTCATGCAACTATCTCCTGACCTGTATGAATTTCCAGTGAGAAGTCTGCTGCTAGACACACTGGAGTTCTTTATATGTTATTGCTTTCTTTTTTCTTCCTTCCATTAGGACCTGTTCTTTATCCATGATCTTTGGGAGCTTGATGATTAAATATCTTGAAGTAGTCTTGTTTAGGTTAAATCTGCTTGGTGTTTTATGACCTTCTTGTATCTGAATATCGATATCTTTCTCTAGGTTGAAAAGTTCTGTTAGTGTTTCTTTGAATAAACTTTCTACCCCAATCTTTCTTTCTATGCCCACTTTAAAGCCAAAAATTCTTAGATTTGCCCTTTTGAGGCTATTTTATAGATCTCGTAGGCATGCTTCATTTTTTTTAATTTTTTTTGTTTTTTCTCTTCTGACTGTGTATTTTCATATACCCTGTCTTCAAGCTCACTAATTCTTTCTTCTGCTTTGTAGATTCTGTTGAGAGTTTAATGAATTTCTCAGTTTCTCTGTGGAATTCTTTTTTTTTTTTTTTTCTTGAGACAGAGTCTCACTTTGTTGCCCTGGCTAGAGTGAGTGCCGTGGCATCATCCTAGCTCACAGCAATTTCAAACTCCTGGGCTCAAGCGATACTACTGCCTCAGCATCCCAAGTAGCTGGGACTACAGGCATGTGCCACCATGCCTGGCTAATTTTTTCTATATATTTTTAGCTGTCCGATTAATTTCTTTTTCTTTTTTTTTTTTTTAGTAGAGATGGGGTCTTGCTCTTGCTCAGACTGGTCTCGAACTCCTGAGCTCAAACAATCCGCCCGCCTCGGCCTCCCAGAGAGCTAGGATTACAGGCGTGAGCCACCACATCTGGCCTTCTCTGTGGAATTCTTAAGCTCTAGAATTTATGCTTGATTTTTTAAAAAATTATTTCAATCTTTTTGTGAAATTTCTCTGATGAGCTTCTGAATTCCTTCTCTGTGATGTCTTGGAGTTCATTGAGTTTATTCAGGACAGCTATTTTGAATTCTTTGTCTGAAATCTCACCTATCTCTATCACTAGAGGATTAGTCACTGATATTTTATTTAGTTCATTTGCTGAGGTATGTCTTCCTGAATGTTCTTGAGGTTTGTGGATGTTCATCAATGTTTAGGCATTGAAGAATTAGTTATTTAATCTTGTAGTTTGGGCTTGTTTGAATACATCTTTCTCGAGAAATCTTTCCAAATATTGAAAGGGAAATGAGTGTTGTGTTCTAAGTCTTTGGTCACTGTAGCCATATTAGCACTGGTCGTGCCCCAAGCCTAGTAATATTTTGACTCTCGTGGACTCCTGGTGGTACTGCCTTGGTGGACTTGGCAAGATATTTGAGAATTTCCTAGATTACCAGGCAAAATCTCTCACTCTCTTCCTTCACATCTGTCCTGGGATTCTGGAGTTGGGGGAAGAGCATCATGGACACTTCCTCATGGGTACTAGCACCAGATCTCACCTGAAGCCAGCCTAGTGTCAGCCAAAGCCAATGGTGACTTTTATCTGGCTACCTCTGATGTGCATTCAAAGCTCAAGAGCTCTTTAGTCCGCAGGTGGTGAATCCTATCAGGACTGGGTTCTTCCCTTCAAGGTAGCATGTTTCCTTCTGGCCCAGGATGAGTCCAGACATGTCATCCGGGAACTAAACTCTGGACTCAGGGGTTTCAGGAATTTGCTTTGTACTTTTTTTTTTACTGTGGCTGAGCTGGTACCCAAGTTGCAAAACAGTGTCCTCTGAGCTCTTCCATTTCCTTTCTCCAAGTGGAAGAAGACTCTCCCTTAGCTGCATTTCCTATGCTTGGGGATGGGTGACACAGACACTGACTTGACTGCCATTGCTGGTGTCTCACTGGATCACATATACCTCATGTCCACTGGCTCTAAACCAGCACAGCCACAGGAATTACTCAAGTACTGCAGTCTTTGTGGCACAACTACCTTATGAATTTAGTCCAGGCCCCAGTCTAGTTTTCGTAAGCCAGTGATGGGGCTAGCCACAACTCAAGATTTGGGGTGGATTTCCTTCTGGCTGGGCTGGTCAAAATGCTCCTTCTATGGGCACTGGCAAAATTCTGCCCTGTGCTGTGTTCCCCTGTGACAGGGCAGCCCTGAATTTCAATGCAAAGCCCCACGATCATTTCACTCTCTCTTCCGTGGGCACACAGATTTTGTCTCCACTAGGCATGCTGATGTGACACTGCCAGGGGTTGGGGAAGTGGTGGCATAAGCAATGCAAAATTATCTTTTCTGTACTCTTCAGTGCCTCTTTCCTTGATATAATGTTAAAACCTTATAGTATGATTACTCACCTGATTTTTGGTTCTTCTGAAGGTGCTTGCTTGGGTGGATAGTTGTTGAATTTGGTGTTTCTGCAGTGGGACAATAGATGGAGGTTTCTATTTGGTTATTACTTTGCCCCTTACAGTTCTACATATTGTTACATAATCATTCAATACACATAAGCAGCTATCAACTGAAAGAAAGATTACATGTTTTCTTAACTCAAGAGCATTTATTTCCATTTGAAGGAGATGCCAAATTTTAATTAAATAATTCCATGTTTGGGGATATTTAGATTTTTTTTCCATTTTAAAAAGGGGATCCCTTGTGTTTAAATTATACTTATTTCTATGTAGGTTGAAATAAAATTTCTCAAAGGATACCAGAACATGAAATTTCCATATTATCCTGTTTAATTAATTTTTCATAAAGTATTATGCTAAATTTAAGTAAAGCATTATATTAAATTTCAGTTTTTAGATAAAACTGTGTGAAAAAACCTAGCAACTGAGAAATTGTTATGTATTAAGTTAATGTCATTGACGAGTTGACAAGAGAGAGAGAGACTCTATTCTTCCATCTTGCTTAGACCTTCAACTACCATTCATTTACCTGTGGAAGAGACCATCAAAGAATTATCAATGTCTGTACGTATTGAAGGTGAAAGGTAGAAAACTAGGGTTACTAGACAGAGTAAGATGGGGATGATGTAAATAAAGAAGGATCATTTCAAAGTTGTATAATGAACAGTGGGTCTTTTCCACTGTCTTGTTCCCGTAATTTCACGAGTCAAAATTATAACACACAGGTAAACATTCTGAAGATAATTCTTGAATAAATGAGTCACTTTAGAGTAATGGTGTAGAGACACTGATAATTGAGGATCAATTATGCATTAACTGGAATCCAAAATATCACCATACTTCTCAATAACACTCGAGTGTAAGCATTGGAGCAAAGGGCTCAAAATGCTGATGCAAACAAAATTTCCTATAAAATATTTTCCTTGCATGACGTACAAAGTTAAAACTATCCATCAATTGTGCAGAGGCAATAGAGACTTTAACAATTAGAACAATTTACCTTTCAATCCCACAATCTTAGAGTTTATTACAGTATAGTCTTCCCTTAACAAGAAAGAAGACAAGATGAGATTTAGGAACCAGGAGCTTAAACTGAGGAGAAGAATTGTAACTTTCCTGATCAACAGCTGAACACTACCTATGCCTATACAGCAATACAGCTAGATTCGAGCCAAAGACAGACAAAGGTAGAATCTCTACAAGAAATAATAAAAAAATAACTTAGAGCAAATTTGGAATACTTTCCATTTGGAAACATTGTTTATAAGTATGCAGCAATTCAGTTTGTACTTTTGAACAATACAGAAATAGATGCATAAAGATTAAACAAATAAAAAATAGTTAAATAATTTTTCATAGTAGAAAATATAAAAATTTCTACAATAAAGGAAATGTAATTATACTATACCACTAATCTCAAAAATGAGCCTATTTTACATTAATACTATAAAGTTCAGCAAAAATTGCAATGTAAATAATATTAAAAGTTAAGGATATGCATATACCCACAAAGAGTGCAATGCATACCACGCAAAGGATGGACATATTTGAAACTTGGACTGAGGGGGGAGGGGGGGCAAGAGCAACACACGTAACCTAAACATCTATAGCCCCATATTATACTGAAATAAAAAAAAAAAAAAACTCTTTTGGTCTCAAAAAAATAAATAAAAAATAAAAAAGTGAAAAAAAAAGTTAAGGATATAGTGAAGCTGACAGAGGGAAGGGAACAAAGTTGAATGCTCAGATATGATAAGGGAATCACAAGATACAGCAGTCAGACACCTATTTGGGACTATTAAGCTTTACTGAAGCATCAATAATCCTAGGATTAAATAGCAGTTCTCAAAAAATTTAAAACAAAGTAATAAGTGGTTTTCAGTGGTGTGTGTCACTTTAAAATCACAGAATCTTTGCCAACAGTGAATATAAAAAGTGACCAAGGATTGGGCTGAACACTCTCTTCATCTTCTAATTAGGGTGGAGATTATTGTTCAACTTAAGATCCAAATTGTTGCATCTGAATTTTCACCTGCAGCAGGAAAGCACTATTTTAATACAAAAATACATTAAAATTGTATTACTTTCTTTTACATGAACTAATATATTTTTTATGTATTTATACAAATGTAGTGAATGTAATAGTATTGTTTTGGAACAAGAAAGTATCTTATAATTCGTAAGAAAGTACATGTAAAATGTTAATAAATATATGGAGAAAACTGTAATTATAAAAGTACTAATAACGACTATAAAAGAAACAGATTTTTGTTTCTCATATAAAACACAGTGGGAAAGCCTTGTTTTAAAAAAGTTACATTACACAACAAGTTTACCTTATTATAATTAATAAAATATAATTAATAGAACGCATAAAATACATATTGTGGATATGCACACTAAACTATTATAAACTAGGTGCTTATAGCAATAGCTCTAAATTTAGTAAAATTTCATTAGTCTGTATATGTGTCAGCTAAATAATTTGCATACTTAGAAGTCCCTGAATACTCATAAACATGATCAACTGTAATGCCTGAAATGATTCTAAAAGCAAAATCATATTAAGAGAACATTATGAACTTGGCCCAAAACCCACAAGAGGAGCTCTATGCCATACTATTGCTGAGCCCCATCCTTTGACAAATTTGCATTATCACACTCCAAATGGAAAACATTGCTTATTTGAAACTGGGCTAATTAAATATGGATTCAGCTTTGCAGAGAGGGTGGATTTGCTACATCTGAATGTAATTCCATGCGTTACAGAGAGTCAGGGAGAGAAGGAAGCAGAAAGAAGGTAAGTGTCAAACATTTCTCAGAAAATTACAATAAAGATTTCTTTATCTCTCTATAGATTTAGCTTAATATTCAGCTTATATTTGGATGAATTCCCAGTATGTGTAATTAAAATAGTGAAGCTTGAGCATTTGTGCTTCTTTAGAACAGAAAACCAAAGGAAATCATCTAATCAAGACTGTTTTTAATAATTTAATGCTAAACATTTCTCAAAATTGTCAGGAATTTATTAGTAATGCATTGCTGTAAATAGAGAACTTGGAATTGCAGGGATAATCAGAGTTAAAAATACATTCCCACTCAATTGGATGATTGCTTTCACATTTACATATTTATTACTCATTTACTATGTGCCAGGAGTGGTTATTGGCCCTTTGGTTAGGGCAGTAAGCAAAATCAGAACAATTGCTAACCTCACAGAACTTGTAGTCTATCCGGCAACTGGTCTATAGCACAGAACAGTAATCACTGACAAATATTTTTGAAACCAACTCAATAAACCTCAGGACCAATGCAGGTTGTCCATTTTAAGGCAAAATTCTTTTTTTAAATATGATTTTATTTATTTATTTATTCATGTATTTATTTATATTTCAGAATATTCTGGGGGTACAAACACTTTGGTTACATAATTTGCTTTTGCGACACATAGAAAACTGAAACAGGATCCGCAACTCTCACCACTCACAAAAATTAGTTCACAATGGATAACAGACTTAAACCCAAACCATGAAACTATAGGAATTCTAGAAGAAAATGTTGGAAAAACTCTTATAGATATCGGCCTAGCCAGAGAATTTATGAAGAAGACTCCCAAAGCAATCACAGCAACAACAAAAATAAATAAATGGGACCTGATTAAACTAAAAAGCTTGTGCACAGTCAAGAAGACGATCAATAGAGCAAATAGACAGCCTATAAAATGGGAGAAAATATTTGCATGCTGCACATCTGAAAAAGACAAAATTCTTAAATCTGTGTTTGTCTGTATTACCTGAGCCAACTGGTTAGATATAAACTATTAGTGTCCATTTTACATCAATTTTAATCTCAATTATCTGATGCCTAATCAACTTTTTAAATATTCTTGAGAAAATTGTAAATACATTTTTGCTCCCTTATTAAAATAATGAAATTATGTAATTAGTCACAATTATATTTTCTCCTGCCTTTGTCATCCAAGTTGCTCAAAAATAAATTTGTTTAGTTTCAGAAAGCATAATAGTCAAATTCTGAAAATAATTCTCTTCCTACTGACAGTTTGGTAATTATTAACACAAAATTGGACAAGAAGAACAAAAGAAAGTATAATTTTATGTCAACAGAAAAAGTATTACATCTAATTATATTTAAATGTAAAAGAAAATTTAAGAGAATTGTTGTATTTTCATATTTTTTTTTAATCACATGAAAAGTTTCTTAAATGACACCTCCAAGGCAGTGGTTCTTAAAGGAGGGGAGAAAAGTTCCCTCTCAGAGGACATTTGACAATATCTAGAGATTTTTTGGTTGTCACAACAGGGATGGGAAGGGACATACTACTAGGTTCTAGTAAGTAGAAGACAGGGTTGCTGCTAAACACCCTATATTGAATAGGAAAATTCCCAAAATAAAGAATTATTTGACCCAAATGTCAGGAGTGCTCAGTTTGAGAAACCCCATAGTGAGATCATGAAAACTTTTAAATTGGACAAATGTTTATAACTGCATACTTAAATTGTACATAATACCTTTTAACATAATGATATATACGATGAAGAGAATAGCATTCTCACATTCTTATATGCCTCAATTTCTAATTATATTATTTTTCATATCTTATATGATAATTACAGTATATAATTGATTTTTTAATTAAAATATATTATAATGTCCCCAAATTGTTTAATCTTGGTTCTATATCTAAATGGATTAAATATTTACTCTCTATCTTTAGAATCCAGTGTAGACTTACTGAGTTACTAATATTTAGTTTGATTCTTTTTATTTGGCTGGATTGCATAATAAAAGTTTTTATTTTCTCTCCATCACCATGAGGACTTCAACTTTATCTTATTAGAGCATTTTGATGAATCATATTTGTTCTTAAATAATATCTTTTCCCAGTATAATCTTGGAGAAGAATTTCCCTAAGAAGTAAAAGATAATGATCCTTGTCTTCACAAATTTATGTTGCCTTGGTGAATCAGACCATAAATCAGAACTTTTATCCCTTAAGGAAGCACTTTTTTTCTGTCTACATACTTGGAGAATTATTTCTTGACCTATGCATTTTAATAATACAAATCAGAAAATATCTTTTTTTTAATTCTTTTTTTTTTTTTTTTTTTTTTTTTTGAGACAGAGTCTCGCTTTGTTGCCCTGGCTAGAGTGAGTGCCGTGGCGTCAGCCTAGCTCACAGCAACCTCAGACTCCTCGGCTCAAGCAATCCTACTGCCTCAGCCTCCCGAGTAGCTGGGACTGCAGGCATGCGCCACCATGTCCGGCTAATTTTTTCTATATATTTTTAGCTCTCCAATTAATTTCTTTCTATTTTTGATAGAGACGGATTCTCGCTCTTGCTCAGGCTGGTCTCAAACTCCTGAGCTCAAACAATCCGCCAGCTTCTGCCTCCCAGAGTGCTAGGATTACAGGCGTGAGCCACCGCGCCTGGCCCTAGAAAAAGTCTTTTTTAAATTGCTCTGTGTTCAATTGTTTTCAAATGGTTTGCCCTTTTATCTACAAATTGACTCTTCTTTTATTACAAAGAACCATTTCTCTATTAAATATTTAAATAATATGCTGTTTCTCCTTCAGTTGGGTTTTCTGTTTTAAGAACATGTTATTGTATTTTTGAGCAATCTCTGTCTTCCATCCCTGTAATTGCTCTCTCATTGCTTAGATATGTTTGTGATTTTCTTCTATGTTCATATTTACACCAAGCCTTTCCTCTCTAGAAATTTAATTTTCTGTATTATCGATTTTTTCTTGGTGGTTCAAAATTATTCTATAAAAAAATGTTTTGATTTTCATTTATTCAGCTCTGGAACATATTTTATTTCATTTGGTCTTTTTATTACTTGCATTTTAATTTATATTTATTCAATACATATTTTAAATATAAAGGATACATTATTTTACTGCTTAATCCTGGCCACTCGGAATCGTATTTGGTGCTTCCTATCTCTTTTGACTATAATACTGCTCTTTTCTACAGCCAAATTGCATTCTTGCAAAGCTATCGACAGTGTCTTTGCTTGTAAATGCTCTGCTCTGATTAGATGCAGGGAGGCCAATGCTTCTCAAACTAACTATGTTAAAGACCGGTATTTATTTTTTCTTTTACTTTTTTATTTCTAAGCCATTGTGGGCTGATACATGGTACTTCCATGCATGACTTGTCCAGAGATCATGCTCCATGTGACAAACCACTCACTTCAACTTGACCTGGTCTGTACCCTATTAAATGAGATGAAGCCACTGATAAAGGCTGGATAATTCAACAGTGTCAAATTTCTATCAAAGTTTTAAAATATTTCCTCTGAATTTTTGTACATTTCTCACAGTAGGCCAGTGACAGACATTTCATGTACCACACTTTGAGTAACTTCTTGACTTCTTTCTAATTTTACATCAGATTAGCTTATTTTTACCTCTAAGCTACATGAAGTTTGAGTTTATATATATCATGTTCTGTCTACTTTTATGTAGCCCGAGGACAAACTGGTAAGAGGTTTCAGGAGGGCTTATATGACACTAAGCATATTCCTGGTTAGTTTTAGCTTGGCTTATATAATTTATATTAATGTTTATTCAATTTTGTTCCTGGGGTTGCTGTCTAATGTCATGGCATATGTCTATTGGACTGTTGATATTCTTCCCAATTTAATATAGCAGATGACAATCTTCATTTCTATCTGAGAAGAACAGTCTCCAGTTTTCAGTGCCTCTCTCAGTTAGTCATTCTACTCTTGCCTGGCATTTGAGGGAAAATATAAGGATTTCTACTCAATTAACTTTTCTGTAGATTTGAAGGCATGGCGACAATTATCGGGTATTTTTTCACTTCATAATATGGCTTCTGAGAGATAGAGCTGAGATCAGGAACTATTTCAACACACACTTGGATCTTCAATTTTTGCCTTTAGCCACCATTTTTTGAAGTTTATGCCAAATAAATGGAGTCTTTACTTTTATTCTGTTTTTGTCTAATTTTAACTGAATTTTTATTATCTAAGTATTAAAAAAGATTATCTTACATTTTAATCTACAAGTTTTATGTGGCTTTGAGTTTTTTATTTATATTTTATAGAAATAATTTTTGGTGTAAATGGATTTTATAATACATTTCCTATAATCATATGTGTAAGTAGACATGGAGAAATTTAAAAAAAAAAATATATATATAGTAGATATTATAAACAAATTCTATTCTGAATAAAAAATGGCTGTTGGAGAAGGGATATGAATAATTGGTATGGAAAATAGTGACTGACTATATTTGTTGAGCATTTAGAAATAGCCTTACAATATGAAAAAATAATTCTGGGAAGTATCCTAAAAATAAACCCTAAGTATCCTAAAAACAAAAAATAAACTAACCTAATTTGAAGGCTTATTAGGGTACTTTGCAGCTTCTATAATTATCCTTTAATAGTATATATGCTTATTGATGGTGGAAAAGTTTTCATTCATCCTATTTAAAGTTCTGGCATATATGAGTGTGTGTCTCCATGTGTGTTCATGTGTGTATGTTAAAGCCAAAGGTAAATATATTAGCAGCAAGAACTTTTCCTTTATTTTTATCTTAAGACTTTATCCCAAAAGGATACTTAAATACTGCTGGGAATTGGAAGCACTCATTCCTCAACCAAATTAACAAGAAATCATGTTATTTGGGAATAAAATGATGCTAAGGTTTCCTCTTTATTTTTCCTTTCTTTCTTTGTTTTTCTTTTTAAATAGTACTAATGTCTTGAATTTCTTAGGTTTGACTCAACAGTTTCTTACGTTACACCTGTTTTGGCAGCGTATAATTTGATATTTTTTCATATTAGATGTAATTATAATATTATTATTTGCAGCACTTTATTAATACATCAATTCTAAGAAAATTAAATAGGATATATTTAAATTATTTTTAAACAAAAAGATTTTTTTGATTAAAGTCAGAAAAATTTTTGTGGTCAATGTGACTCATGTGATTTCTATTTTAATATACTGTAGCTGTATATAAATAAGACAAAACTTAGATTCCACATGGTTCTCAAATTAAGTAATAATAATACAGTCCTGTTGTTTAACAAGACAATAATCTAATTTCAAGGAAGATAAATTATGAGGCAAAATGCAAATAGACCCATGGTACAAATAAAGCACTGCAAAATAACATTTTTTTTCTATTATCTTATGAGTAATTTAAATAAAGTCACCATATACAAATTATGAAAACCATTGTATTTATCAAGTATAAAAAAAGTCAGCTAATATTCTAAAGTGTATATATCAGTAAAAGGCAATAAGGAAAAATAAATAAATTGAAAATAGTATTTTTAGTTAAATGTGTAATATTATCACTAGATTAAGTTTCTAAAAACCAGAAAATTCTCAGAAATTTCCTATGTGGCTTTTAGTTTTAGAGTGATTTTAAGACAATGTAAATGTTAGAATTTTTTAGATATGGACATTGGTAGATCCCACAGTACCTCATGTAGTTACATGGACTAGCACAAACAGAGAGTCTATGTCTTTGTTTTAAAAAAGGAAAGAAAAAAAATGGATAAAATTATACCATGGGAAATGTGGTATTATAATAAAATTTAAGGAAGATTTTGACATTAGTTCTAAAAAAATCATTAGATTCCTGATAGTCCTATGAGAAATACCATAAATCAAGACATGGCTAGGCATTTTGGAGCTTTAACATGCACTTTCTCTGAAATAATCAAATTTATTTTCTTTTGTTAACAAAAACAGTAAGTGTAAAGGAGATGATAAAAAACAGTATATTAATTTTTCAGGAGACAAGAATCTCTTGAGTGCCTTCTCTATAAAGGGTAATATATTAAGCATATGGCAGAATGTTACATTGTGAGAATCATAAGAACAGAAGTTATCATTTATCATTTCAACCCTAAGGAACCAAAACTTAATAAAGGATGGGCAATCAAACTTCTTTGCTGAATGATGGAAGAAATCATGGTGAGAAGACTAATTTGTGTAAAAATGCTGAATTAGCAATCAATAGAGTAGGTTTTAGTTTGAGTTCTATTACTGGCTAGTTTTAAAGTCTTCTACAGGTCACTCTACTTCCTCAGCTTCAATTTCCATTTTCAATATATTGCTTGCACTAAATATTTCTTAGGGTTTTTTAGATTTTGTTAGATGAAATCACAAGTCATTATTGTTTTTGTCAGTCAAGGATGATCAAGTACGAGCAATTTCATAGGTTTCGCATAATAGAAAGTAACATGTTCTTGAGGATTCTGAGAAGATTGTAAATTAAGAAGCACAAAAAATCTCTCTTCCTACTTAGACAACAATTACATTTGCAGAATCTGTTTGATGTAGCTATTTTGGAATTCCAGAGTCTATTAAAAGCTTGCAACATTCAGAGGAAAACTTGGATGGTAAACTGTGGTTAATTTTGCTCAATATTAGCTCTTAGCGCAGTAGCAGCTACCCATCTACTCTTCAGCCCTATGGCAGGCAGCTGTGCATGTGTTCCTGGAGAGGCTTGCACACAGCTTGTCAGAGGCAGGGTGGGTTGAAAGACTGTCCCTCCAAATATCAGGGATCTACTCTCTGTTCACTATTTGCTTTTTCTGACCACCGAGGTGCAGACAAAAATGTGGCAGCCATTGTCCTTGCACCTTTCCCCATTTTTGTCAACCCCTCTCCCTCCAGTTGAAGGGACTCCCAGGGGATTTAAATGATTGGTAGTTTTTCTTCTCACCTTCAATTTTTTTTTTTTTTCTGTTTGGGAGCAAGATACTGAAGTCTAGTATATTCAAAAGCAACCACATATAAAGAAAAGGGGGATTAAAAAATCACTGTGTATGCAGGGAAAAGGCACAGGCTCAAAAAAGAACTAAGAAGACCTTAAATTTACACCTCAGGCTGATCCTTGGCAAAAAGGCAGACAATAAAAATAAAAAACTAAAACAAGAGATTACAAACTCTGAGGAAGAGGGAGAGTCTACTTTACAGAGTTATCACATTATTTGATTCAAATGACAAGGGGAGAAAAAAAACCACAAAGAAAGTATGGCCCATTTAAAGGAAAAAATAATAAACCAACAGAAACTATCCATGAAAAAGATCTGAGAGCATATCTACTAGACAAAAGCTTTAAAATGATTATCTTAAAGATGCTTAAAAAACTAAAGAAAGCCATGGAGAAAGTCTAGGAAAAAATGCATGAGTAAAATGGAAATGTCAATAAAGAGATGGAAAATCTAACGAGAAACCAAAACTAAATTATGGAACTGAAAAATACAATAACTGGCATACAAGAAATCCCTTGAGGGATTAAAAGGTCATTTTGAGCAGACAGAAGAAAGAATCAGTGAACCTGAAGATAGGATAATAGAAGTTACTGAAGCTGAGGAACATAAGGAAAGAGAAATAAAGAAAAATAAACAGAGCCTTAGGGACCTCTGGGCTACCATCTTTGAAATCAACATATGCACTGTGGGAATACCAGAAGTAGAAAAGAGAGATGGGAAGAGAGAAGATTTGAAGTTTTAGCCAAACTCTTCCTAGATTTGATGAAAGACATGAATATAAACACACAAGAAGCTCAAAGAACTCTAAGTAGGATCCAAAAGTGGGTCCAAAAGACCCAAACTACGGCACATTATAATTAAACTCAAGAACAAAAGACAAAGAGAATTTTGAAAGTACCAAGAGGGAAGTTTCTCTCACATACAAAGGATAATCAATAAGATCATCGGCAGATTACTCATTAGAAACCTTGGAGGCCAGAGGCAGTAGGCTAATACAATGGTCTTCTGGTATATGTGGGGGATTGGTTTCAGGACTTCTGCATATAGTAAAGTTTGCACATACTCAACTCCCATAGTTGGCTCTGTGGAACCCACATATATGAAAAGTCAGCACTTAATATATGGAAGTTTTATATCATAAGAATACTGTATTTTCAATCCACGTTTGGTTGAAAAAGTCCACATATAAGTGGTCCTGCACAGTTCAAACCCATGTTGTTCAAGGACCAACTATATATTCAAAATGCTAAAAGAAAAAAAACAACAACAACAAAAAAAACCGTCAACCAAATATTCTATCTCTAGCAAAACTTTTCTTCAAACATGAGAAATAAATTAGGAGACTCTCAGATACACAAAAGCTTCCAGGAGTTTGTTATCATTAGACCTATCCTGAAAGAATTGCTGAAGGGAGTCCTGCAGGTTAAAGTGACACTAGACAGAAATTCAAAGCCATTTGAAGAAATGATGATTCAGTAAATGTAAATACCTGAGTAATTATAAAGCTAGTATTATTGTGACAAAATTAGTATTAACAAAGTGGCGTGTAAGTTCACTTTTTGTTTACTATGTGATTTAGGAGACTAATATCAACTAATCAACTAAAGAAAAGAGAAATGCAGGAAATGAGGAACCAAAAACTATAAGACATATATGCCTACCATAAGCAAAACAATGTGGTACTGACATAAAGACAGATATATAGACAAATGAAATGGAGTCCAGAAATAAACCATCGCATAAGGGATCGAATTATTTTCACAAGCGTGCCAAGACTTCAATGGGGAAAAGGCAGTCTCTTTAAAAATGTTACTGACAAAATAGAATGTCCACAAGCAGAAGAATAAAATTGGTCCCTTATATAACACCATATTCAAAAATTAACTCAAAGTGAACCTAAATACAGGGCCTAAAACTATAAAACACTGGGCAAAAGCTTTACCACATCAGATTTGGCAAATTGGATATGACACGAAAGCCACAGGCAACAAAAAGGAAATGGATAAAACGGAGTTTTTGACAATTTTTAGAATTTATTCATCAAAGGAAACTATCAGCAGAGTGATAGGGCAACCTACAGAATGAAGGAAATATTTACAAGTCACATATTTGATAAGGGACTAACATCCAAAATACATATAAAATGCCTAAAACTTAACAACAGAAAACAAATAACCTAATTTAAAACGGACATAGGACTTAAATAGATGTTTCTCTGGAGAAAATGCACATACAGCCAATAGCATGTGAAAAGATGCCCCACATCATTAATCATTAGGGAAATGCTAATTCAAGCTACAGTGAGATATGACCTTACACCCATTAGGGTAGCTACTATGAAAAAGAAAAGCAGAAAATAATGTAAGCAGAAAATAGTAGGTGTTAATTAGCAAAGAGGTAGAGATATTGGAAATATTAGGCACTATGGGTAGGAATGTAAACTAGTACAGCCACTGTGCAAAACAGCATGACAGCTCCTCAAAAAAAGTAAAAATATTAATATAATTACTACATGAACCAACAATTACACTTCTGTTATATATGCAAAAGAATTGAAAACAGAACCCTCAAGAGATATTTGTACATACACGGTCATAGTAGCAATATTCACAATAGCAAGAACATAGAAACAACCCAAATGTTCATCATTAGCTGAATGGATAAATAAAATGTGGCATATACATACAACAGAATTGTATTCAGCCTTAAAAAAGAAGGAAATTCTGTCATATGCTACAGCATGGATGAACCTTGAGTAAATTATGCTAAATAAAATAACCGAGTCACAAAACAGACAATATTGCATGATTTCACTTTTATGAGGTTCATAGAGTAGAAAATAATCATTGAGTCAGAAATTAGAATGATGCTGGGAGAGGGTGGGGATGGGGAGTTATTATTTAATGGGTATAAAGTTTCAGTTTTGCAAGATGTAAGAGTTTTGTGAATGGATGGGGGTGATGGTTGCATAACAATATAAATGTGCTTAATATCATTGAACTGCACTCTTAAAGATGGTTGTGATAATCGATTTTATGTTATGTGTATTTTATTACAATACAAAAGAAATAAAAAGTAACTTATTTTTCCAAATCAAAGTTTCAGTATCCTGTTTTGTAGATGCTGCCAATTTGATTCCAATGTTTTTATGGAATAGTAATAATATAGTCAACATAACAGTGAAGAATAAGGGCAAAGTTGGACTGTATATATACACATAAACATATATCTCCTCCATGTATGTATATTTTTTAAGATATAAAACATACATATATTTATATTTGTAGTTTATAATTTATGGTGCCACTATGCCAGGTAATAGGGATAAAACAGTAAGACATGGCTCTAAATTTGAAGAATGCAAGTTTTATCCACGCAATGCTATAATTATGTAGAATATCGGGGCATAGAATAATGGCATGCTGGATTTGGTTGGATTGCTAAGTAATATTCAGGGATTGCTTAAACTTATCTACATGTCCCCTACCCCCAATACTTTGCCAGTAATTAAATTCAGAATAGCCTTGGAATCAAAAGGAAAGTCTATCATTGTTTTCTCTTTTCTGGAAAACATTTTCTTCTGTAAAAATGATTGACACACATAAGGCAGGGAAAATACAAAACAAAAGAAAAACTTTTTATCTCCATCTCTTTCCTTCTAATTTAGAACATAGGTATGAGAAGTCATGATGTTTGAAGCTCTTCAGCAATGTTTCTGATACAGGGCTTGGTATATACAAGGCTTCAAATTGGCACAGTGTCACTATGAAAATGAGGATTCAAGAATGAGGGGTGAGGGGAATCATCAATGAAATTATGCAGCTCAAGACATTTTTTTATGCAATATAATTAACCCTATATTTTTTTAAAGCACTGGTTAGTTGGTCCATCTCATATTTACAATGAACGTTACCTTACTTAATTTGAAAAGAATGAATTTAATTAATTTAAGACCTCATACTCCTCTATTGGTGTTTGATCCCATGATTGAATTATCATAATTAGAGAAGGACAATGCCTATGATTTTATATAACAAGATGATATGAAATAAAATTAGCTAACATTAATGAACCCATTAATGAAAATGGACTAAACAAGAATAATTGTGAGCTGCTGTGTTAAAATGGTCAGAAGTTACAGAATTTATTTCCTGTAATATTGGCTGGGATGTGTGTATTGAGTTTAATTCTTTGAATGCTTTCTCTTCCCTTTTTCTTTGTCTCTCTCTTTTTCTGTTTTCTTGATTGATCATCCATCCCATGATTAGTAGAGCAGTGACCCTGAGTATCACTTCACTATGCAATATTAACACGACTCAATGATTTGCAAATTAAGCAACACTACAGAAATTTGTAACAGCTCTCAGAACAGCACAAATGTGATTCGAATCACCTTTACCCAAAAGCATCTGATATCAGGATTCATTTTTAGCTTAATCTTGTATATATTGCCTACATGTCTACATTAAGCATATTTTGTTTTAAAACCAAATTAATTAGACAGAAAATACTAATTTGGCCACATTTATCATTTTAATTTTTCTGCAATGTAGATGCCAAATGATGATTTGCAAATAATTTCCATGCTTTAACCTCTTGGAATGGCCATATTCGTGACTGGGCATGTATAATATCAGGCATGCTTGACAATGGGAGGTCCGGATGCCAAGTAAGGAATCTATTTTCCAAACAGATGCCAATGCATTGTGTACCACATATATTCACAATCGCCAAGCAGCCTTTCTAAATGACTTGTAATCCTCAACAGATTATGTTTCCAATTTATAAGAAATTTGCTTAATAACTATGGATATTCGTCAAAATGTTCATTTGTCAAGCATGAAATTAATTCAGAGATTATTTTGTGTAGTTATGAGAGCATCCCCTTACTATTCACTGTATCCTGAGAACCAATGTGTTCATTTCCTAATCCTTGTTAATCTGTCACTTGTTAATGTTGAAGTAAAGAAGCAGTTGACATTGGAAAAAACAGGATTAAAATGCTCATTTTTGAATATCCTCTTTCTCTTCTCAGTTTGTTAATTATGAAATAAACACCATTATTTCTAACTGTTGTGTATAAAAGATGGTTTAAATCTTTTGTTTTTGTACATAGACAATATCTTCCAAGGATTTGCACAAATACTTTAAATGATAGAAAGTCACAGATTGCAACAGCAATATGTAGGTATACTTTGTTCCCTTTTGATCACAGATCAACATTAAAGGAAACAAAAAATTTGGGGCATATTTGGGTATCTAATTCTGGGGTAATCACCTTTGAAATGACTGTCTTAATATAAAATATTCCTAAAGGAAATGTACATATTTTTAAAATAAAAAACCTGAATATGAAAATCAGATAAAGTTCAATACCCTTGCAAGGTTAAGAGACAGCAAAGACTGCTGTGCTAAGTATTAGTATTATATGAAGGATTCTGAATGCATGGAATTTACGTCAATTTGCATTGGATAATCTAATCTGGGAACATCATTTCCAACTATTTAATTCTGCTAAAATCCAACTTATCTATTTTGTTTCATTTTGTTGCTTGTGCTATTAGGTCATATTTAGGAAAATATTGCCAAAATTCAAGGTTGTAAAGATTTTTCCCTAAGTTTTCTTCTAAGAGTTTTATATTATTAGCTAAGGAATATAGGCACCGTAGTCCTCTCTAATCTACAGTTTCCTTTTCTGTGGTTTCAGTTACCCGCAGTGAACTGTCGTCCAAAAATAAATGAGTATAGTACAATAAGATATTTTAAGAGAGAGAACGAGACCATATACACATAACTTTCATCACAGTATGTTGTTAAAATTGTTCTATTATTTGTTAGTTGTTAATATCTTACTATGCCTAATTTATAAATTAAACTTTTTCATAGGTATGTATATATAGGAAAAATCACAGTATCTATAGGTATAGGGTTCAGTGCTATTCATGGTTTCAAGTGTCCACTGGCAGTCTTAGGAGATATCTCCATTAGATAAGGGGGTATGACTGTATTTGATCCATTTTGAATTGATTTTTGTATGTGGTATAAGGGTCCCAATCTCATTCTTTTCAATGTGTATATTCAGTTTTCTTTGCACCGTTTGTTGAAGAGACTGTTCTTTTCCCATTAAATGATCTTGATACCCTTATGGCAATTGAACTGACCAATGATGTTAAGAGTTATTTCTGGGCTCTCAATTCTATTCCTTTGATGTATATGTCTATCCTATGCCTGCACCACACTATTTTGATTACTACAGATTCGTAGCATATTTTGAAATCAACATGTATGCATTCTTCAACTTATTTTCTCTGTTTTTTTTCAATATTGTTTTGCTTATTTGAAATGCTGTAAAATTTCATATGAACTTTTTGGTGGGATTTTCCATTTCTTCAAAAAATACCATTGAGATTTAGGTAGAGATTGCAGCAACACTCTGTATCAGTTTGAGTAATAGTGTAATCTTAACAGTATTAAGTGTTTCGATCCACGGACGTGGGATGTTTCCCCACGTTCATGCATCTATGTTCGGGGGATGTGTTGGTCTGTCACTTTGTTTTCATGTAGTGTTTTTGTTGCTGGCCTCATAGAATTATTTAGGAAGTACTCCTTCACCTTCTGTTTTTTGAAAGAGTCTGAGAAGAGTGGTGTTAATTCTTATTTAAATGTTTGCTATAATTCACTGGTGAACCCAAATGGTCTTGAACTTTTCTGTGCTGGAATTTTCATGTTTGGTTTGGTTTGGTTTGCTTTTAGATTCTCTTCTTTATTCTTGAGTGTCACAATTGCGGGACTAGTTGGGAGGCAAACTAGAATAAAAAGAACACTGGCTTTGGAATTCAAGCAAACCCAGGTTGAAAAGTTTGTGCCCTAACAAACACTTTTTAAAAATTGATAAATAATAATTGTGAATATTTATAGGGTACAATGTGATGTTTTGATAATGTGTGTATTGTGTGTGTGTGTATATATATATATATATATGTATGTATATAATGGAATGATTAAATCAAACTAATCAACAGATCCATCACTTCACCTACTTATCATTTTTTGTGTGTCATATGAATATTTAAAATTTACTCTCTTAGAAATTTAAAAAAATATTTATTACATTATATTGTATGCATAATGTTGTACAATAGATCTCAAATGTTTACGCCTCCTGTCTAACTGAAACTCTGCATCCTTTGATCAAGATCTCCCCATCCTTTGTACCACCAGCCTCAGGTAACTACCATCTTATTCTCTACTTCTTTGAGTTTGACTTTTTTCATTACTGATTCAATCCCCACATTTGTTACAGTTCTGTTGAGATTTTCTACTTTTTCTTTAGTTAGTTTAGTAATTTATGTGGTCATTGAAATTTTTTCATTTTATTATCCAATTTGTTGGTGTATAGTTGTTCATAATAGTCTCTTACATTCCTTTTATATCTATAAAGCATTAGTAATGTCTTATTTTTCATCTCTAATTTTTGTAAATTGAGGCTTCTTCATTTTTTGGTCAACTGAGCTAAAGCTTTGTTAATTCTGTTAAAATTTTTAAACAACTCTCTTGATTTTATCTATTTTTTATTCTTAATTTTATTTATCTCTATTTTAATGTTTGCTTCCTTTAGCATTCTAACTTTAGATTTAAGTTGCTCTTCTTTTTCTTCTTTGCTGTAGTGTGCAATTAGGTAATTGATTTGAGATCTTTTTAATGTAGGTGTTAAAACAATAAATTTATCTGAGCACTGGCTTTTTTTGTATCTCATACATTTTGGAATGTTATGTTTTTATTTTTATTTTCATTTGTCTCAAGTTATTTACTAATTTCCCTTGTGCTATGGGTTGAATTGTATTCCCCTTCAAAAAAGTATTCATATATAGAAAAGTTCTAACACTGAGAACATCAGAATGTGACTGTATTTGTAGATAGGGCCTTTAAAAAGGTAAGTTAAAATGAGGCCCTCAGGGTGTTCCTTAATCCAATCTGACTGGTATCTTTTTAAGAAGAGGAGATTGAGACACAGAGGGAGATATCAGGAGAACAGTCACAACAAGAAAAAAACACCACATGAAAACACAGCAAGAAGGTGACCATTTGTAATCTGAGAGAGGCCTCAGAAGAAGCCAAACCTGCTGACACCTTGATCTTAGACTTCTAGCTTCTAGAACTTCAGAAAAAAATAAGTTTCTGCTGTTTATGCCACCCAGTCTGTGGCATTTTGTTATGCCAGCCTGTTGTGTTTGGGGGTCCAGTGGTCCTAGTTAACCAGCTTCTCCAGGTAGATTTTTTCCTTTTGGTCCAATTTGTATTAAAGATGAGTGTTAGGCACTGTCTGTAGTTCAAGCAGTTTGTTCTTACAAGATGGATAGCAAGAACAGTCTGGTGTCCTGGGCCAGATGCAGTCAAGTGTCCAATGACTAACTGACTGCAAGAAACTCCATCTTAAGACCAGTCTCTGAGTTAGAGGGATTCTTCCTCTTTCTTTTACATGTGTGCAGTCCAGGTTAGATATCAGGTATTTCTCTCTTAAAGGAAGTTTAAGCTATTCTTATAATCTTTGTTTTAAGTTGTATGGAAGTTGCATCTGTGCTGAAATGATCTTGTCTCGAGGGAAACCAGGGTTTTTAGGTCCTGTTGTTATAGAAACTGGGTAATTCCCAGGCCAGGGTGGAAATCTCCAGGCCAGGTTGCATCATATTGCTAAGTAACACCTAATGCAGGCCCTGCAAGATGTTCCAGCAGGCCTTATGGCCATAATTAATCTTACAGCCACAATATGTCTCTTACAGTATACTATGCAATCTTAACAAATTAATAATCCTTGTGATTTCTTCTTTGAACCATTGGATGTTTGATTGTGTATTACTTAATTTCTGACATGTGTGAGTTTTCCAGTATTCCGTCTGATTGGTTTCTAATTTTATTCCATCGTGTTTGAAGAAAATTCTTTGTATAATTTCAATCTCTTTAAATTTAAAATGACCTTTTTTTGGTCACCTAACATATGGTCTATCCTGGGAAATATTCCTGTTCACTTGAGAAAAATGTCTGTTCTCCTCCTGCCGAGTGAAGTGTTCTGTGTGTGTGTATATATATATATATATGTGACATGTGTGTCATATATATATATAATGTGTGTCACATATATATATATGTGACATATATATGTGACATATATATATATGTGACATATATATATATATATATATATATATATATATATATATATATCTCCTTAAGGTCTAAGGTCTAATTGATTTATAATGCCATTCAAATCCCATATTCCCTTATCAATTTTCTGTCTAGTTGTTCTATTCATATTAACAGTAAGATATTGAAGTCACCAATCATTCTTGTCAAACCATCTATTTGTTCTTTCAATGCTGTCCATTTTTGTTAAATATATTTTAGGGTTCTGTTGTTAGATGTGTATATATATTTATAATTATTATATTGTCTTGATGGTTTTAATCTTTTATCAATAAATAATGCCTTTTGCATATTTTAACCTTTTTGTTCCCTTAAAATTTATTTTGTCTAATAACTATATGGCCACTTCAGATCTCTTTTGATTATAATTTATGTGGAACATCTTTTTCCATCTTTGTATTTTCAAGCTTTTTTTTCTTTGTATCTAAGTAAGTCTCTTTTGTTGACAAAATATAGAAGGATTTGGAATTTTGTTAATGCAATCTGTCAATCTCTGTCCTTAATTTGAAAGTTTAGTCCATTTTCATTTAAAGTAAATACTGCTAAGGAAGAATTTATTTTGCCATTTAGCTATTTGTGTTCTGTATGTTTTGTGTATTTTTGTTCCTCCATTATTTTTTTTTGTATTCAGTTAAATTTTTTAGTGTACTATTTTGATTCCCTTCTTTTCTATTGGATATTTTAAAATTTATTTTCTTAGTAATTATCTTAGCCATTACATCAACATTTTAAACTTAGATTAACATAATTTGTATAATACAAATTTAGTTTTAATGGCATACTAGTACTCTGCTCCTTTATATTGTTTTTGTCCCTCCACCCTTATATTATTTTTGTCACAGATTACACATTTTTATAGTGAGTGTCCATTAACATATTAATAAATTTATAATTATTGTGTAATATATTTGCCTTTTAAGTCATACAGGGTAAAAGGGGAGTTACAAGCCAAAGGCACAATAATACTGGCTTTATATTTACTTATGTAATTAACTATACCAGTGTACCATTTCTTCATATGTACTTGTTTACTGTATAGCACCTATTGTCCTTTAATTTCATGTGAAGGGCTGCCTTTACCATTTTTTGCAGGGACTCTTAGCTTGTTAATCTAAAGTGTCTTAATTTCTTTTTCATTCTTTAAGAATAATTTTGCCAGATATTAAATTTTTGGTTGACTGTTTTTTTTCATTTCTGCCATTAAAATACTCCATCCTACTGCCTTCTGGCTTCAGAATTTCTGATATAATAATCAGCTGTGAATCTTACGGAGGATCCCTTGTACCTGATGAGTCAATTCTATCTTGTTACTTTATGATTCTCTCTTTGTCTTGGGGTTTTGATACTTTGACTAAAATATGGATCTTTGAATTTATTCTGTTTGGAATTTATTGAGCTTCTTGGAAGTATATTCATGACTTTCACCAGTTTGGGGAAATTATTGGTCATTAATTCCTATGCATAGGGAATAATGCATACGTTGGTATGCTTTCCTATGTGTAGAAAATCATATATATGTTGATATTCTTGATGATGTCTCACATATCCCTCAGACACTGTTTATTTTTCTTTATTGTTTCCTTTCTGCTCAGACTCTCTCCCTCCTTAGGGATTGCTATTGTTATTTGTTGAGAGCTTTACTCATACATTTATACAGTGGCTTTCCAAACTATTTTTTGTGTTCTCTTATCTGACTATTATCTCTGTAGTCAGCCTCTGACCCGACATAGATTTTCTTAAACATCTGAACTTTAAAAAAAAAATGTGTGTTTATCTCTTTAAATCTTTGGATAGATGCCTTTGGGGAATTCAGTGTGCCCAAGGGATTTTAACAAAAGGCAAGTGGGCAAGTGTCTGCACTGGTTCCCTCAAGGGAAAATCAGACTGAACAAAACTCACAATGCTAAATTTTGGAAAAAAGGAAATTTACCTTGCCCACCCTGACACCAGACAATACAGGAACGTAGGCTTAAATCCCCTGTTTGCTCAAGGGATGAGGAATGGGGAACAATAGCTGGTTCAAGCATGTTGCTTCCTTGTCAAAGTTTAGCAGCCTCTCCCTTCCTTAGGCACTCCCCATTTGCTGTGTCTACTCAGATCCCAGAGTTCTGAAGTAGTTTATTCTGATAATTTTTTCCTATTTAATTGTTGTTTTGGTGGCAAGACCAAGCCTAGAAATTCCTACTCTGTAATTTTCTGTGACTTTCACAGTAAGGTTATTTCTAAGCAGGAATTTTGCAGGACGTTCCTTTGTCACATCCTTAGATGATGTATGAATTAGTGGAGAGGATATGGAATTCGAAATCTGAAGACTTTCACTTGAGCCCCATCCCTCTCAGAAAAAATCACTTCTCTGGCAAACTTTCTTAATTCTTGGAACATCTTTTCTTCTATCTATCTATCTAGTGTTTGTCCTAATTAACTTGAATTTAATTGTAAGACAAATAGAAAAATAGTTGAGTAATAAACAAAATGGTGCTTACATGTACAGAAATATTTTAGTGGCAATGCAAAGTGATTTTTAAATATTTTTAGGTCAAATTCTTATAGTCTCATTATACAGATGTGACATGAAGGATAGTTTTTTCTTACAATTGAAAGAAATGTTTGTGCCTGATCCTTCTTGAAAAATGCAGAAGATAAATCTAAAATATACATAGTATTAATATTAAAAATATCAAACAAAAAATAAAGTTTTGTTTTGTTTTCCTTGGGTCTTTTTAAGCTATAAAATCTTATTCATGGTAGTGTTTGTATAATTCAGCATATGTTCACTCAAACAATTAGAAAATAATTTTTTTTTTAGTTAATTCCCTCTCCATCTTTACTATTTTAATCTGTGTGTCATCCTCTACTTTGATGTTTCTCTTTATCTCCTGACTCCAATTATAACCTCTTTTGGAAAATGGCTTTCAAAAGTATCGAGTTTCTTCACTAGTTTTAAAATTTCTGGATAACTGAAAATATAAAATATTATGTATTAAGTATTGAGATCATGCTAATATCCTTGAAAATATGGAGATTATGTAACTGACTCGAGATAACCAGTTATTTCAACTCATGCTCCCTCTTTTCGCTTATTATAGTGGTAAAATATCCATTAAGAAAAAAGTAAATTAAAATAAAAGGTAATGGGAGGAAAGCATAAGGTATTCAGAGTAAACACTCCTTTAAGCACCTTCAGGCAGTATTATACCTTTTAAAAATGACTCTAAGGTATTAAAAAACAGGTGTCTCTACTTTTAAAAATGAGTCAATCAATACATCTTTGTCCTTGTTTTCTTGTATTCTCAACTATAAAGGAGTTGTAATTATAGTACATACTCTATTAAATAAAGCATTCTATATTATCTTTCAGCAGAAATGTAATAACTTCCCAATTATTTACATATGGTTGATCTATGTTATGAATTTAAACTTGAGTTATTAGGACTATCACTAAGGTGTAGTCTCAACTAGTTTTTTCCACTGAATGAATTGCTTAAAACAATGGGCCAATGGGAACCATATCAGGGAACACAACTGCTATCAGCCTAAGAATATTGAATCAAGTTGTTAACTTTCTCTTTTAGCTTCTCATGTTGCATTTGCTTAAAGAAACCTTATTGTATTAAAAAATCTTTAGGGGCGATATTTGTGTCTGAGTTATTTTCTTTCTTTCTTTCTTTCTTTCTTTCTTTCTTTCTTTCTTTCTTTCTTTCTTTCTTTCTTTCTTCCTTCCTTCCTTCCTTCCTTCCTTCCTTCCTTCTTTCCTTCCTTCCTTCTTTCCTTCCTTCTTTCCTTCCTTCCTCACATAGCACCTCTAATACAATAAGTGCAAAATAAATATTTATTGATTATAAATAAATTATATGAGTAAATACTAAGTTATGCCATCTACTTCTCTCCCCAGCATAGCAATGTGATTGCTAGAGCAAATAAATAATAAATAATTAGGTGTATTTAAAGTTGTATCAAATAAAGAACCCTACTTCTTTTTGGTCTCATTGTCTTTTGCCTCATAGTTTATATTCCATCCAAGACACCTTCATAAAGAAAAACACTTCTTCAAATATTGGGTTTCTCTTCACTTGCAGATAGTCAACCAGAGGAAAAGGAAGAACTAATAAGTCTTTAATAATTAAGGAATATATTGCTCTTGAATGCTGATCAGGAATTCTCCATTGTTTGGTACTAGGATAAAATAATGAGGGTCTTGAGAAGAAAAACATCAGGCTGACTTCTGAGTGTCTTGAGCAGAAGTGTTTGAGAGCCTTTTATTTGTTAAATACAAAATCTCTCAAGTCTCCTGGGTAGATTTGATGCCATATTACACAGGACTTTGTGCCAGAATTTTCAAACAAGTAGTTAGTATCTATGTACTTCACTTAGTATAATTTATGCCTATGTACGTTGTCATGTATATTTCTTTTGATCATAAGTTGTTATTGATCAATAAAAGTCAGCTTTTTAATATATTAATACAATAGCCCATGTTCTAAGCTTTCTATTCTGTCTATGTTTCATTCTTCCTTTTTAAAGATGTTTTTGTGGTTTTAGTTTTGGGTAGCTACAGAACACAATAGTAAGCAAAATGAGCGTTTTGGTCTTGTAGATAAGAATTGGAGTCCTGACTCCGACTAGACTTTCTTTGAGTTTTCTGGATTGAGAAAGCAAGTGGATGAGAATAATATTTTATTAAGATTAAGTTAAAGATTAATATGTAGGTTTTAGAATAATAATAATAAATTTAATCTTATATGTGCTGAATATATGGTAACTCCTGTGAAAAATCCAAGTAAGAAAATTGAGAAGACAGTTGGATATATGTTAATAAGTTTTTAAGGAGTGAAGTTTGGACTGTATGTATAAATTTGGAAGTTACTGATTGGTTGAGATCACATAAGGAAAGAACATTGAGCAAGAAATTAGAGTCCAGGCAGACACTGATAGACCTACTCAGGGAAATGACTATGTAAAGAAAATGCTTCCAGAAAGAAGACTGGCATAGTGGGTAATTGAGTAGTTATATAAGGCCGGAACTCAAAGTTTCTTCTATATTAACTGACATTACAATATATGTCAAAGAGTGTTATTTGTCTATATGTATATATAGACATACAAATATGTAGGTATATATAAGATATATATACTTATGTGTGTATATATATATTTCATTCTATAGTGTAAAGATGCGGAGGATGAAATTAAGCAATTTAAAAAACTGTATTCTTCACCCTATCTTGCAGATAGAGCTAGTTAAGTATAAGCCAAAGTACTTGGGGTTGACTCAGGAGACAATTGCCATTATATCCTTTCCTCTTTCCTACCTCAAATGTAATTGTAATGGCTGGAGCAGGCCATCTTACAGTAATGAGGGAACCTTGAGCATGAAAGCCACTCATGGAGGATATAGAGCAGAAAACAGGAATCTGAAATTCCAATAATGTCTTTGAGCTGCCATGACAAACCTGTTCTGCCTTTCTAATATTTTTTGCATGTGAGGGAAAAATAAACTTTTAGAACAAAAGTAGCACTATCATTACTTTAAGTCTTGATTACCAGGAGCTGAACACATGTCATATCTGATACAAGGTAACTAGTACAGTTAGTAATGGCTGTTTCTATTAAGAAGGAGAAGAATGAAGAGAAGTCACTGAGTAAGTTGGACACATTAATTTATTTAAGTTTAACTAAAATCAAAATATGGAATTATTTTAGTAAATCACAATGTAGCAGCAAAAAGAAAGACATGCTCTTTGTCACTACACAGCTTATGGCCTAGCCACTGGCCATAATTCAATGTCCTTTTCCTTAAAAAGACAGTGTCCCAAATTCCAAACCTGGATCACTTCATATATTAAGAAGTCATAGGTCCAGCTGTGTGTTTTATTTTATTCACATTCTTTTTTTCTTTCCTTTTTAAAATTTCAATAGATTTAGGAGGTACAAGTTGAAATTCATTACATGTATATATTATATAATGGAACAGTCTGGGCTTTTGCTGTACTCATCACCTGAATAGTGTACATTATATCCCATAGATAATTTTCATTCCTATCCCCTCCAACCTGAGTCTCCAGTGTCCATTATACCGCAGTCCCCAACCTTTTTGGCACCAGGAACCAGTTTCATAGAAGACAATTTTTCCAAGGACTGAAGTGGGGGAATGATTTCAGGATGATTCAAGCACATTACATTTATTGTGCACTTTATTTATATTATTATTACATTGTAATATATAATAAAATAATTATATAACTCACCATAATACATAATCAGTGGGAGCCCTGAGCTTGTTTTTCTGCAAGTAATACTGCTGCTGATCTGACAGGGGAAGGAGCTCAGGTGGTGCGTGATGTGAGTGGTGGGAAAGAGCTGTAAATACAGATGAAATTTTGCTCACTTGCCCACAACTCACCTCTTGTTCTGCAGCCCAGTTCTTAACAGGCCATGGACCAGTACTGGTCCGTGGCCCAGAGGTTGGAAACTGCAGAATTATAGCCCTCTGTGTGCCCTTGAGTAGACATTGTTCAGCTCCCTCTTATAAGTGAGAACATGCAGCATTTATTTTTCTGTTCTGAGTTACTTCACTTAGAATAATGGCCTCCAGTTCCATGAAAATTGCTGCAAAAGACATTATTTCATTCTTATCACTTAGTAGTACTCTACGGAATATGCATATCATATTTTCTTATTTACTCATTGGTTGATTCCATATCCTTGTGATTGTAAATTGAGCCCCAATAAACATATGAATGCAGGTATTTTTTGATATAATGAGTTATTTTCATTTGAGTAGATACCCAGTAGTGGGACTGCAGGATTGAATGATAGATCTGCTTTTAATTCTTTGAAAAATCTTCATATTGATCACCACAGAGGTGTTATTGATTTACATCCCACCAATACTATATAAGAGTTCCCTTTTCTCCACATCCTCACCAATATTTATTGTTTTTTTTTTTAACTTTTTCATAATGGCCTTTCTAATTGGAGTAAGATAGTATTAATATCTCATTGTGATTTTAATTTGCATTTTCCTGGTGATATGTTGAACATATTTTTGGGTTTGTTGTCCATTCATATATCTTTTGAAAAATCCCTGTTCATATTATTTGCCCACTTTTTAATGGGATTGTTTATTTTTTTCTTGCTGAATTGAGTCCTCATAGATTCCAGATATTATTCTTTGGTCAGACACACAGTTTGAGAATATTTTCCCCCATTAGGTAGGTTGTCTATTTGCTCTTTTTATTGTTTCCTTTGCTATGCAGAAGATTTTTAGTTTAATTAAGTCTCTTTTGTCTATTTTTATTTTTATTGCATTTGCTTTTTGAGCCTTAGTCATAAATTCTTTGCCTAGGCCAATGTCCATATGAGATTTTCCCAGGTTTCCTTACAGAACTTTTATTGTTTCAGGGATTACATTTAAAATTTTAATCCTTCTTGAGTTAATTTTTATATATAGTGAGAGATAGGGATCTACGTTCATTCTTCTGCATATAGCTATCCAATTTTCCCAGCTCTATTTATTTGTAATATTGTAATAGTGTGTCCTTTCCCCAGTGTTTTTTTTTCATCTGCTTCGTCAAAGATCAGTTGGTTACAGAATTTCAGATTTATTTTTGGGTTCTTTATTCTGTTTCACTGGTCGATGTGTCTACTTTCATTTCATTATCATGATATTTTGTTTATATGGCCCTGTAGTTTAAATTGTAGTCAGGTAATGTGATGTCTCTAGTTTTGTTCTTTTTGCTTAGGAATTCTTTGACTGTTTGGGCTCTTTATTGCTTCCATCTGAATTTTAGAATTGTTTTTTTCTAATTCTGTAAAGACTGACATCATTTTCATAGGAACTGTATTGAATCTGTAGATTGCTTTGGGCAATATCATCATTTTAACAAAATTGGTTCTTCCAATCCATGATCATGAAATGTTTTCCCATTTGTTTGTGTCATCTATAATTTTTCACATCAGTGATTTGTAGTTCTCCTTGCAGAGATATTTCATCTTCTTGGTTAAATGTATTACTAGGTTTTTATTTTTATTTATTGCAGCTATTGTCAGTGGGATTGTGTTCTTGATTTTGTTTTCAGCTTGGTTATTGTTGGTGTATAGAGATGCTATTGATTTTCATCTATTGATTTTATAACCTAACACTTTGTTTAATTCATTTATCAAATCTAGGAGTATTTTGGATGTGTCCTTAGGATTTTCTAGATATAAGATCATATCATCAGCAAACAGAGATAATTTGACTCCATTACAATTCAGATGTTCTTTGTTTCTTTCTCTTACATGATTGCTCTGGTTAGGACTTTCAGTAGTATGTTGAATAGAAGGGGTGAAAGTGGGCATTCTTGTCTTGTTCTAGTTTTCACAAGGAATGCTTTCAACTTTTCCCAATTCAGTATGATGTTGGCTCTGGGTTT